>JAKSZP010010709.1:0-145497 GCA_022478985.1 Massospora cicadina | reverse complement strand
GTTCCTATAGAGTTATATTTCAAAAATGATTAGAGTATTCAATTGTTCATATTGATACTGGTATATTGGTAAATCATATTCATTATAGGTTTTTATGAAGTCATCCTCTACTGTGATTGAATCTTGAGGGGGGAAGTGTTGAGATTTCACCAAATTCTCATATCTCCAAAAATCCACTTCATCAATTTCCCTGACATCATCAGAAGGAGCGAGCAATATATCACAATATATTTTTTTAGTACTAGATGGTTCCAACCCGAGGGGGAATATATCACAATATTCAAGGCTAATGATCAATCTAATCCTGATCAATTAATTGAAGATTTTATTGTTCAGAGATTAATTCACTCTGATAGATTACAAACCATAAAAAAGCCTATAAATACTCCCTATTTGAAAATAAAGAATTAGGTCAAATTATGACTTGTATTTTCATTTTTATTATCTTTGCCTTTTTGGAGAATCCGCCCAGTGTAACTTCGAGATACAACCTGCCCCATTGGAAGTGTGATTCAAAACTTCCAGAGTAGAGTTTGAGGAGCGTTTCATGGCTGAGGCACATGTGTTGGGAGCAAATATTCTACTGATGAGGAGGTGGGCGTAGCGATGATTATGGCTGTTAAGCTATATCAAGAACTGTATAATGCTATGTCATACATTCTTCATGAAGATGCTGAGTATTAAAAATCTTCAGCCATTTAGCCATCTTCCCAATACTTTTAGTGCTTCCAATGTGGAACATAAAGCCCCTGCAACCGCTACTAAATCCCCATCAGTATTATAACAACAATGACTTGGCTATAATCCGTTGGGAAACACTTGGCCCTTTAATGGTCTGGAAAGTCTTTTCCACCCCCATTTTACTCAGCCAGTGCACCCTCTTGCAAATTACAATCCATCAATTAATTTCAGACCTGGATCCAAGGGTGTGATGCAGAGATAAGTGCCATTTACAAATGCTTTCTCTTGTGCGGTCAATAAGGCCATTATGCAGCTAGCTGTCCCAGTAAAAGGAATGTCAACGCAGTAACAGCTGCCCCAAATTAACAGGGAAAAGGTCGAGCAGAGTAGAGATGGGACGCTCTACTTCAACTGATTCAAACTTATTTTCCTCTGATAATTTTCATGAGTCACTTTATATCAGTCCTAATACTCACCTCAACAATTTATTATACCAACAGATCTCCTTAATATAATGGCCTCAAGCTGATGGAGAGAACCTAATAATGTGGACTTGGAGTTAAGCTAAGATGTGCAAAAGACATACGCCTGGAAGATTTTGAACAGAAGGTTACAGTCAATGGCGAACCTTCAACCTATGTTGCAGCTCTGGAGGTGGTGGATATGTCGATTCCAGTAGAGAAATTTGACCAAGAGTATACTCATGTTGGTACTGGTATTCTCACTTTTCTGGATAACCAAAACTTCTTGGATGTTTATGTATTAAAATCCTATGGTTTTTAATCAAAGCACATACTGTGACATTCTTGTACAAAATACCAAAATTTGGGCGATTATTGATACTGGCACTCCTGTCAATATAATATACACCAAAATTGGAACTAAGCTTCCGTTGAAACCAGATGTGGACCACAGAGTAATGTATGGGATTGCAGGGGAACAGAGCACTGTGTCAGAGGGCACATACAATGCGTTGCCTTTGAGGTTCAGGTCATCCAGCGCATTCACTCCAGTGGTGGATTTGCCTAATAAAAATATGACATGTTGATTAATGTTGAATTTATGCGGCACTTTGGGTCCAATGTCAATATGGCAGATGAAACCATCAGTATCCTAAACAACAGATTTATATCTATTTTACTTTCAGAAGAATCCTGTAAGAACCAATCTGCTTCAGTCAAATTAATATTGGGTATAGTGACAGGGTGATTCCAGTATGATATTGGCAGATTAAGCGGAGGACCAAAGTGCTCCCTACCCATATTATGAGTAAAATGGTATTTGGCTGTGAGCTGCAAGCGCTTTATGCATACCTTCTGGGCATCAGGTCTTGATAGGGACAGAGCTCAAAAGAGATAACCCAGAAGGCCTACATGGTGAGGTTATGGGGCCCTATCAGCAATCGCAGCTTGAACCCCATGTGGCTCCTGGGCTACTGTTACCAGGGCAGGGGTGTGTGAAGGTGTTGATAGCGAACCTGCAGAAGGAGTCTATAAAGGTTCAGTGGTATCAAGTAGTGGCTTATCTTCATCTGATTCCTATTGATGAGGTTCACTGGATACATAACTTTGGTTAATGGGAAGATCTTGAGCTACCTTTAAAACAATCATCCAAATAATGGCTTTAGTTCCTCGTAAGGCTCTAACTGGTCTGTTGGAGGACCATAAAGACATGCTGGTGGATCTTTTGATAAGTACTAAAATATCTTCACATATGACAATCACAACTTGGGATGTGCACACGAAATTGTGGATCGTTGGACATGAGGGATCACCCTCCTAACCAGTCACAGCCTATCCATCACTCTAAGGCAGCGAAAGAAGTTGTATCTTCTGAGATAGATAAATTGGTTGAACAGGGAATTTTAGAGTCATCCAAGAGTCCCTGGGTGTCCTCTGTGCTAATTGTCAAAATGAAAGATGTCACCAATCATTTACTAATTGACTACCAGAAGCTTAATAGCATTTCAAAAAAGACTCATACCCTCTGCTACAAATTGACAATGTTTAGATCAGCTAGGCAGTGCCAAATATTTCTCCGGCTATGGACTTGATATTGGTGTATTGGCAAATTGAGTTGCCAGTGACGGAACAAGAAAAGTTAACTATAATCACCTCAAAAGGGTTGTTCCAGCCTACATGTATGCCACAGGGCTTGTGCAACGCCCCAGCTACGTTCCAGCAGGCTATGGACACTATTTTGGGTGACCTGAAAATGGTTGCATTCTAGTCTACCTTGACAATAATATTGTGTTCTCACAGACGTTCACGGATCATCTCAATCACTTGGAACAAGTGTTCCACCAACTCACGGAAGCCAACATCCAAATTAAGCACCAAAAGTGCCACTTTTTAAGGAGCAGTTGAAATACCTCAGGTTTGTATTAGACTCCAAAGAACTTAGCCTCAGGTGACAAAGGTGGAATTTATATGCAGGATGACTCAGATGGGTAATAAAGCTCTATAATCAGGTTTTTTGGGGATGGTCAGTTACTACCAGCAGTTCATTCCCAACTTCAGCTGTATGGGGCTCCGTTATTTGAGCTACTAAAGAAGAATGTCCCCTTCAACTATATGGAACAATGTCAAAACTCTTTCATTGTTCAACAAACTGCATTTACAAGCAAGCCCATTTTACAATACCCTTATTTCGAGAAGGAATTCATTGCAAAAATGGATGCTTCCCTTTCCGCCATAGGGGCCATGCTATCCCAAAAAGATGATGACGGTGTGGATAAATACTGGCGTATTTTAGCTAAAGCCTAACAATCCTGAACAAAATTACACCATGACTGAGTGGGAGTGCTTAGTGGTAATATATGCATATAAACATTATGGGTATACCTTCATGTGGTAAACTTCAAAGTAATAACAGATTATGCATACTTGCTTTGATTGCAGAATCTCTTTGAACCTTAAGGACAGCTCGCATGATGGACCTTGAAGCTACAAGCATATAACTTTGAGATTGTACACCAATCAGGGGCAAAACACCAGAATGTAAGCTATCTATCATGATTACCTGCAGTTGCCATTATAGCAGATTTGTCAGACATCATGTACAAGAGGTTGATTGTGGGAAAATATCACGATGAGCCGCCACAGGTGATCAAAGTGCTTGATGGGTTGCGACAGGATACCTTTGTGCATGATAGAGAACTATATAAGAAAATTGGTAAATTGATGCCGAGTATCCCAGAACCACCACTAGACCTGTAATTAAAAATGGATGCTCATAAGGCGGTAGGTCATGGAGGGTTGCAGAAAATGCTGGAGTTCTTGCAACCCTGTTACTATTTAGAGAGTATGCACTATGATGTGCTTGAAATGGTTGCTTGTTATTCCCCAGTGCAAGTAAAAAAATTGTTTCATAAAAAGTCCACTACCGCTGATTAAGCCTCATTTTGCATGACATACACTTTCTCTGACTGTGGTGAGGCCCCTTTCAACTGTCGCAAACCACTCCAAGTATATAATAGTAGCAATTGATCATTTGACATGATGTGTGGAAGCAAAGGCATCTAATGACTTAGGGGATGTCTCCACCACCAAGTTCATCCTGGAGTGTGTCATTCAGTGGCATGGTTGTCCTCAATTTATCTTCACAGACAATGGAACCTTTTTTTACGTCACACATCCTGCCCACGTTGAACAAACTGATGAAAATCCGTGGGGTATTGACTACACTATACCACTCTGAATCTAATGGAATGGTGGAATAAGTCAACAGTATTTGGTAAGTATTCTTCACAAGCTTGTAAAGGATTATCCTTTGTAATATAGTGCCCTCTTACCAACGCTGTCTTTGCATACAAAATTATCTACCACTCATCAACCAGCAAGAGTCCTTTCCAACTAAATTATGGAAGACATCCAGCGTTTCTGGAATTGCTTATTCCTGTGTGGAGAGTACCGGTGGAGTTGATCCCCAACGATAGTTGTATGCCTTAACAGACATGCTGATCAAACTTAAATTAGAGAATATTCCACAATTCTAGCCAAAAGATTCAGGATCAGGTGGCCAACCAATATAGATGCAGCAACCTCCCCCAGTTTGGTGTAAGAGATTTTGTCCTGTTTCATGACCAACATGGATTTGGGTGAAGGAACAAGTTTGCCAGCATATGGATCGGACCATTTGAGATAATTGAGGAGACTGGGGTTGACGCCTACACTATTAAGGAGCCCACGGGTGGTTAAAATATCAACTGAGTACACGTGAAGTTCCTTCAATGCAACAAGAAATATTATTTTATCATCCAGTCAAGGGGGGAAATGTAAAGATTTTAATATGACAGTATGATAAAATAAAGTTCCAGCGGATCATAAATTAGATTTGGGGCAAGCCTCAAGGTAAAGTGGAAGTTATGAGGACATGAGGTAAATCAAAGTATTCATAGTTTGGCAAATTGAGGGAATTACACCAAAACTTTGATGATGGAATGGAGCACTCAAAACTAGAATCCAATAGAATACTATTAAGCGGAATGGTCAAGACTGATTAGGAATACCAATGATTAATAGTTTAGCGTGTGAATGAGAAAGGGGGTCTTTTATGAAGAAAGATGGTAATAGTAAAGAGTATCATAAGTAGACGTTAAGTTGATTATTGAACTAGGTGGTATTTCTGAGGAAATAGCTCCTTTCAAAATCTTTGTTATTAATTATCAAGGGCCAGAGATCATCATATTGCTCGTTCATTGCTCAGTGGGGTTTACCTTGTGCACCTTGCTCAGCGAAATCAATCCAATTTGCTAAAGGTAAAAAGATGGCTGAGAAGAATCCATTAACAGTAGAAGGTAGGTAGCGTAGGTCACCAGAAGGGAGTATATGCAGGCTCAAGTTCTGCATGAGAGGTCAAGTCTTTTCCGCTAAAAATGGCCCACGTTTGTTTTGGGCTCAAGATGGTCCATCCGCCAGGTTTTCCAAGAAATTTTGCAAATGAGCCATCCTGACTGGTATAGCGTGGCAAACCCTTTTCTGACCCAATGGAGCCAGCCATATGAGCCCTGGCCATGAGTGCAACCGGCCATTCTCAAGAGGTGCATCATCATCGTGCTAAGTGCAGTTTGCAGCAGAATGAATATTCCCAATAATAAATTTGATCTAATATTCCTGGTCAGCTCAGATTTGAGTCAGATAAGAAATAATTTTGGGATGACAATCATCTGGAACTGAATCATGATATGTTAAAAACAACAGTGAGCTTAGCTTCAGTTCCCAATTTTGTGAGCATTTAGGCAGCGGTCCCCAACAGCTACTCCTGTTGCTCCATTTTCATTCCCTTCCCAACACTTTTGATTTTTCTATTTTTTTAAAAAGTTATACAAATTTATGTGTGAGTTTTAGAGTTCCATTAAAACATTTAGCGATGATGATTTCAAATCTGGAAAACTCTGGCTTGTCCTTGCAGCTAGCTTTTTTCATTTTTTAACTGTCAATTCAATGGCTGTACCTAAGGTAGTCTGTCTGAAGAATTGGGTGTTCACTCACCTGGGTTTCTAGGCCAGCCTTAATATAATTAGCACACTCCATGACACCTAAAAGCGCAATCAAAAATCCTTTCAAGGATTTATCTGCACAATTAATTCATACTTTTAATTTGGCAAATAATGCAATTTACTTAGTAAACATTTTAAAATAATATGAATTTCTGTATTTTGACATTATAGTCAATTAAGTAAGAGTACAGGAGATGATTGAATGTGCTGCGCCCATCAATGTAGTTTTAATTAAGTTATTGAAGAAAATTAAGATTTTACCTGATTTATAACAAAGAAAAAATATGGAACTGCTGGGCTAAATAACACAATATCTTATGGAGCATACATTGCATTATATCTTTTTTTAATTGCTGGTGGTATCAGCTCCCACCTGTGACAGTTAAGGCGCTGCCTGACCACCACATAGTCCCATTCCCCCTAAGATAAGGAACAGAGCTTGCAATAATATTGATATTGATAATACAGTCATAGGGTTTGAGGGTAACGACCCTCAGAAATGGCATTTTGACAAATCAGATGCCACCAAGTTGAACAAACTTCATAGCAGAAGTGGCAAGGGCCAACATAAAATGGAGAGCAGGCGAATCAAAAGCCACCAACCTGACATCCATTAAAACGAGCAATAATAATGACAACGTCAAAGGAAAGCCAAGTGAACTAAGGGCTGCCAAGCTGGATTATGAAAAAGTGGTAACATTGAGAACCATAGCAATGGGTGGCTCAGCAAATCAGGAGCTGCCAAGCCAAATCTACCACTAATTAAGAATATTGAGAGCAATAGCAAAGGGCAACCCAGCGAATCAGGAGCTGCTAAGCTGAATTACGCCAAATTTGGAAGTAATGAGAGTCAAGAGGAGCAGTGGCCAAGCGAATCAGAATTTGCCAAAAAACGGCTCAGAAATTTTAATCAAAAAGTTGAAATGGAAATTCTGATCTCTGATTCGTCCTCAGAATAAAAAAGAATGCAGAAAAGTTTCTGTAACGCCTGGGGTATCAATAAATGGTCGAGAGTGGGCCAGGACAGTAATATTAAGAACTGAGATTCTCAAAATAGGCCTACAGATAGCTCACCGCCTGCAGACTCTGCAGGAACAAACTTCCTATATCTCCCATTCCCTAGTATAAATACAACATGAAGAAGGTGTTTAGGAAAACTTCGTCTTGTAATATATACAATAATAACCTCAAAATTCTGAAATAAAAAAAGTTAATTTTAAAATCTTTTATTCTGATATTGGATTTCTTTATCATTGCAATCACTATTGCAGCCTATTCAAATTCAAGACTGAATCTAGTTTGATAATCTCACAGAGGAGATTAGTCTGCGCCCATGTCAGGGAGCAGTTGGGAAAGCAAGGTAAGAGGAGCAGGTGGAAGGCCCGCAGCCTCCAATGTTCGAAAACGCCCTGGAGAATCTAGTGGAATAGACAAAAATCTTAAAAAACTGGCGGTCACAATTTCCCTGGAGATACTCGCGTGGCAAGCATGATGCAACTAGTACATCAACACGCCACACTCCCAGCCACTTTCATTGGTGGAATTCGGAGTCTGTGTGTATCTGGACATCCATAAACAGCCTTATGGGAAAAAGTTTGTGAAGATGTACCCAAAGTTTTCCTGACCGCGGTGTATGTTGCACCTCACTCCATGTCACGCAGTTGACTGGACCTAGGTTTTAAAAGCAAAAACGCAGCAGACAAGGATGCAGTGGTGCGCATAGTGGTCAACCTCCCCAAAGGGCAACAGGTCGTTGAAACCAAACGCACCAGATAGACAAAATCAAACCAAATTTTCCTCACGTTTGACTTTTTGCTTACTATGGTAAAACGTGACATTTTGGAGCAACACCTGAAAGATGGTCTCACCATATACGGCGAAATACAATCTTTCAAAATGCAACGCGTCACACTGATGCCACACCTGTGCACCGGCAAAGCCATTGCAGTTCTGACCCCAACTGAGGAGATCGTGAAGGACCTAACCCAGATCCTGCACTCCACTTTTATTGATATTGCAGGGCATACCACCCACCCGTTCTGGGTGACCATGGACAGCGCGCCCCACATTTTCACCCACTGTGACGCGTTCAGCCATAAGGCGCATGCATGCCCCATCAAGGAGGGCGTCATATTCCAAGAGCACCCCTCAGCGGCCATGGCCAGCGGAGAGGTGCACTACGAACCAACCACAAGCACCAAGGAGGCTTTCCTGTGGGGAGCACAAGGCTGCTACCTATTGGTAAAGCCTATCTACCCACAGGAGTGGAAGAAGGCCAAGCAGGCCCATAGGGCCACGGCCAAGGAAGCGGCCAAGGCCACCACTGCTATCCCACACTTACAACACCAGGAGGACATGGAGACCTTCGTGGCAGAAGCAACTCAGGAATCCATCATCCAATCAGATTGGGAAGCTCATGCTGAGTGGGCCACTCAATCCGAGGATCTGATGGGAGATTTGATCTCACCCAATCGTTGCACCCAAGCTCCAGTTGAAACTGACTTGGGACCTATCCCAACTGAAAATTTTTTTTGACCCACTCGACGGTGCACAGAACTCATCTGCACCGCAAAAAATTCGTCTGACGTCAGGAAAACAAAAAGCAAAGGCCAAAGCCAACGTGACTCTTTCCACAAAAATCAACAAAAACTCCGATAGCATTGCTGCTAACACCCACACTGCTGTGAAAGCCCGTGGGGACCTAGAAGAGGCTGGTGGGCCTGGGGCCCACCCCCTCGCACCTAAGGTGTCATGGGGGAAACCTTCACTCTAGGGATGTTGAATATCGCCGGACTCAAGGCCTCCCCATCCCAGGCTAGGAAACTGAGTTTTTACAACACAATTTACCCGTGGATATCCTGGCCATCCAGGAGTCCCACTGTCCATGAGGTTCCGAGGAAGCTTGAAAAACAATGCTCCTCCCATCCCTATCCTTTTGGTCAAAGCACTGTGGGGTGCTAATTAAGAAAATAATTTTTCAAATTCACATCCTCAGAAACATTCCTAAATGGCTGAGTGCTCATCATCACCTTCTCGTGGGCTGATGTAGCGCATGCAATTGTCAACATCTATGCCCCAAATGGTGCATATGAGTGTCAGGAATTTTTATCATTGGTCAAATCCCTCCCGCTACCCCCTGATTCTTTCCTAGTCGGCGACATGAACTGTTGGCTAACCTCACCAATGGACTGGTGGCCTCCCTCACCCCACGCCCCACAGGGTCACGTAGAATTACGCGTTCTAAAGGCCACCCTTGGGTTAATGGATGCGCTGCCATGACATGCCCTGCTGCTCAAAAACATGATGCATCCCCACATCCACAACGGCCAATTAAGGTCCATGACCCGCATTGACCTTATTCTAATGCCAGCGAAATTACAACCCCACATCTCCCACTTTAAAACAAAAAAAATGGAATTCTCCGACCACCAACTGGTCTCAATAACCTACCACCTACCAGTCACAGTTGCTAAGGCCCCACATTGGTGCAAAATCTGCCCCCCTCCCCCCCGAGCTCGCATTGCCAGGATTTTCCACGTGGGTGGAAGAGGCAACTTTGGCAAAATTGTTTGTTGCACCGTTTTGCGCGGACCCCATTTCCACATGGGCAACTTTCAAAGAGGAAACCATCCGCCACTATCGCCATCTCTCCTCCAGACGCTCACAAACCAAATCAGCAGTTATCTCGCGCGCTCTGGCGGAATTGGCCCACTTGGAGTCCAACATTCAGCTACAGGATACAGCCCTGTATGGGGCCAGAAGTGGGCGGAGGCAGCCACCCACCTCAACGCACTTGAAAGGCAACACAAAATTTCGTTTGTGTCCTTTACAGGGCCACACACGTCACTAAAGGCAACAAGTGCACCGCATATTTCTGTAAAAAAAATTTTGCACCATGCCAGAGTGTGGCCTGCACACAGGTGCGAAGATTGGATGATTCCATTGCAGACACACCAGCCAAAGTGGCAATTGAAACGCAAAAATATTACTCCAAGTTATACTGAGCTGAACCAATTCAGCCAGTTGAAGTGGCGGAATTTCTCGACTGAGCTCATATCTGCACCATTTTCTGATACCCGGAAATAATAAATTTAATTTACTCCAAAAAAATTATGGACAGCCATTTGTGGTGCGCCAAACCAAAAATGCCCAGGCCCAGATGGCATTCCATACGAGTTCTACAAAAAATATTTCAAATATATATCCCCATTGCTGCTCGCCTCACTTAACCAAAGCCTGCTGGAAATGCGCCTCCTACCAGGAGGACATGAGGCCTTTACTGTCACACTCTACCAGAAAGGGGATAAGCTTAACTTATCCAACTGGCGCCCCATTTCTCTAACAAACACAGACACCAAAATTTTAACAAAAATAATGGCTAATCGTTTAGGGACTGTAGCATCTGCCACCATCTCCCTAGAACAATTCGGTTTCATCCCCAGAAGGTCGATTTGAGATAACGTGCACTCCGTGGCTATTGCATGTCAGTCCACAGCCTCAGGAGCACTGGTATTCTTGGACCAACAAAAGGCCTATGATAGAGTAAACTGGGAATATCTAAGGGGCCTGCCTCCATCAATTCCGCCTACCCCCCCGCTTCATCAACTGGGTGATGCTGCTCACAGAATCTGCAACAATGGCAGTGCGTGGCCCAGGCTTCCTAACGGAAGTAGTCCGCCCTCAAAGGGGCTTGCGACAAGGGGCCCCCTCAGCCCACTCTTATACAACTTCAGCCTTGACCCACTACTGCGAAATGTGAATGCCCAACCCACTGGGGTCCATGTGCCAGGCCAAACCCCAGTCAAGATGATGGTATTTGCAGATGACTGTGTGGTGGGGGTGTCTAATAATAAAGATGCATGCGCGCTTGAAGCCCTCATCCAGGAATATTCCCGGGTAAGCAACGTGACACTGAACACCTCCAAACCGAAATCATCCTCCTTGGTCAGTTTCAGAACTGCTGGGCCCCAGAAATTAGTTCCTGACCCGGCCCATCTGCTCCCCCACGCCCACGCCTTACTAACTCAACACACACCACTCCACTGGTGCTCCCCTTCGTGCCATATCCTACCATAGGACCGGTGCGCCATCTGGGCGTGTGGATGGAGGCAGGCGGATACGCGTCAGCAGTAATGGAGTGCTGTATACTGGACAACGTGACGAAGCGAATCGCCTCTCTCAGAGCCCACCCTACTACCCTCACTGGAAGGGTTGTTCTTGCCAACTCTATGCTCCTATCCAAAGTCTGGTTTGGAGCCCACGCCATCCCCTTCTCCCCAAGCTTCTTCAAATCCCTGTATGCTTTGCTGCAAGGATGGCTTTGGTCAGGCCACCCTCCACCAGTATGGCTAGAGGTCATGTTTGGCCCTCATCATCATGGTGGCATGGGCCTGCTTGACTTCAAAGCCCATGCTGCCAAGATCCCGGGCACCTGGATCATGGCCGTTACCGCTCCTAAACTCCCATCCCAACACTGGTCCTGCGCGGCCCAATCTAACTTTTCCTGAGCCTTGGGCCTCAACAATCCATCAAACCCCCACTCCCTGATAAAATACCTCGCATCACACACATCGGCCACAGGTCCTCACGGGACTAAAACCCACTACAAACGAATCCTACTCTCCATGTGAAGCGCAGAGTGGAGAATTTGTATTAGCGGACTATACAACCGAAAAAATCCCCCCTCTCCTCAGTTCACACAAGAGGTACAGGGGCTACCCATCCATGATGGCATGATCCCTCACTCGGCCCCATGTCCTATCCAGGGTGGACTACCTGGACATGATGGACATCCCTTATTCCACTGAGACCCAAAAAACTATGTGGAAATACGCACACCATCCTCTGTTGCAGCCTCAAGTCCACTCCCATGTGTGGCGCTGCCTGAGGCAGGTGTATCATACAGCTGAGCGCTCTAACGCTTTACACTCATCCTGTGTCGTGTGTGGCCAGTATGGAACGCTGTTTCACCGCCTGGAGAAGTGCCCCACCTCTAAAGTGATATGGCGCGAAGTTCAACGTCAGCTGGGCCAGGATCAAACGCATCCCTTCAGTCTGTCAAGAGATATGTTTGCTCTATCAATGGCCTCCTCCCTTCCACCCTCCCTCCGTGCTCTGGTGGTTACAATCGCCATGTGGACCATCCACACGATTGTTTTAGATGCCATCGCAGGCTCCACCCCCACCCTCCTAGAAACTGTCCACAGATTCTGGTCTCATTTGGTGGACCAATTTCAAGCGTAGATGTTTGGATACCTCCCACCGCGTCGCCGACAGCTGGTCACCTCCTGGTTCCCAGTCTGGTTCATCAAATCAGACCCCTTCCTCCACATGTGCTCAATAGTGGCTACGGCCCCTTCACACATTCCCTCCCCCTCCCCATAAGTGGCATTCCCGCTGGCAATAAGAGATAGCATCACTTCTCGTGGTGCCTCCCCTGGTACTAAGTTTGTCTTTCCTGAGTCATATTCAGAAGTGTCCATCCCATGGTCAGCCTTCCCCGCAATAAATTTAAATTTATTCTGATATTGGAGGAAACCCCTGGATTTTGAGTGTAAAATATACCATTCCTCAGACTTTGACAGAGATGTCACCTCTCTGTATGCTCTCTCTGCTGGATAGACTGTTCTCCTCAGTGTGAGCATCTTCCTTACCATATTCCAAGGATACCTTAATCGCTCATAAAGCTAATTAACGAAGGACCTAACCACAGCAGCACTCTCAAGTTTGTGGGCCCTTACTTGAGCCCTTTTGCCCAACTGTTTTGTGGCAATGTGGAGGGACCCCGTTTGTCATATTAGACAAAGTTTTTTAATCTCATCTCCCTTTTATGGGATTGGATGGGGAAACCATATGTGAGAGCACTACCCGTTTGATATGAGCACACAACCATTCTACTATTGTTATCTTTTCCATCCTATTCCTCTTAAGGGAAGCTGCTCGCATCCTCCCATCCTGAGGGAACTCCATTGCTTATGTCTAACATGTCAATGCCGCATACAAGTTTAGACAAGCACTGACCCTGGAGGAGTTGAGTGGAATGCATGGTACCTTCTTTCGCATTAGATTACAGGCCTGCCTCACCATGGCCACAGGGGGGACAACAGCAGCGTCCCTCCAGATCGCACAGGTGATAGCAGATCTGCTTAAGAACCTGTCCATCTGGCTCTAACCTCTTGGAAACACAGCCAGCCCTTCCAACCTCTCTGGAGGACTGCCTCCATTTGGTTGAAAGAGCCGCAACCCCAAATGACTCTCAGGATGCAGCCTAATCAGCGCTCTTGGCCCTCAGCCAAAGGAGAATAACTGTCAAGGAGTACGTTTGGCTGTTCCAGCTCTTAGCCAAATCTGCAAAAGTGAATCCTTCCCAGATCACATGGATTTATATACAGAATCTTCGCCCAGACATCCTCACGTCTATGGCTGCTACCCACCTGGGGGCAACCTTGGAGGAAGAGGTCACTGTTGCCTCCCAAGTAGAGAACCAGCTAGCCTTGGCCCAAGCCAGGACATCTGCGCCCAGGAACCATGGTAGATTCCATAGATGATGCGCGGAGTCAGACCCATCTCAAGCCATGTAGGGCAACAAGAGCAGGTGGGCTCTAGTGAAACTGCCCCTCGCCCTTCAGCTCCTGCACCAGCAACTCCCAGTGTCTCAGAAGGCCCCACCTACAACCTTCGCTAACCCCTACTCTCATTTCTTTGCTCAATAAAGAAAATGGTTCCTCTTATCTGTTTCTTCCGCTCCCTTTGAAGTGAAAGGAGAAGGGAAAAGGGGTCAGGTTAGAAGACTGTGGGTGCTAGTGGACACTGGAGCAGAAGAAAATTACCTGGACTGGGAGTTAGCCAGAAATTAAAAGTAAAAATGCAAGAAAAGGGTACCATGACTCTTGTGGACACCTCCAAATCATCAAGTGCTGGTGATTGATCCCAAGATCAAACTTTAACAGGGACTCCACCACTTCTGGGAAGACTTTTGCACTATTTGAAACCTTTCCCACCCCATCGTCCTGGGCATGTGATGGTTGCACAAGTACCCCCACACTTTGATCTGGAGGAGGGCCAAATGATCCTTCATATCAAGGATAAAGAACCAGTAACTTTAGAATTCTTTACCTCAGGAAGGATTAGGCCAGGCGTGAACTCGGTGCAACTAGGGACAAAGATGGAAAGGGTGTCTAATAATTTCAGAGACTACAAACACCAGTTCCAGAGAAGTGTTGATGCCATCTGCGCTCCTTAGGGACAATTTGCGTTCTCCTTCAAGTTAAAGGGGACGCTGAGCTCCTGAAAGGAATCCCAGTGTACCCCCTGAACCCCAGAGCAAGGTTAGCCCTAGATCAGTACGTAAAGGATATGTTGGAGCGAGGGATGATTGTGACTTTGAAATCACCAGTGTTATCTTCCATCCACCTGGTCCTCAAGGCCAATGACGAGCTCTTTCTCAGTATTGACTACCACCATTTGAACCCATAACCGAAATGGTCCCCCATCCCATCCCGCTGATGGTGAGCATCTCTCAGATGTTTTCTGGAAGCCAAGTGTTCTCAAAGTTAACCTGGTTGACGCCTTCAACCAAGTGTCGGTGGTACCTGAGCATCAGCAATACAAGGCATTCCAGTGTCACCTAGGGTTGTATGAGTATATGGTCATGCTGTTCGGTCTTAAGAACTCCCCAGCTTTTTCCAGAGGACCAATGACCATGCCTTATGCGAATTTATTGGAAATGCTGTGTCGCATACATGGATAACATCTTGGTGTTCTCCAAATCTCACAGGGTGCACATGGAGGACGTCAGGAAAGTCCTCAGGGCGCTGCACTAGGTTAACCTGCGATTGAAGCCTCCAAATGCGAGTTCTACAAGGGATCAGTATCTTACCTAGGCAATGTTGTATTCAAAAAGGGAATGTCTATCTGCCCAGAAAAGCTGACAGCGATGAATGAGTTGGCGGTGCCAATGGATAAAATGGGGGTGTGCAATCTCTTAGGGGTGATGAATTTCCTGAAGATTTTTGTCAAGGACCTCTTTGAAACAGCAGCCCCAATTACCTGACTGACCAGGCAATTCCCTTTTTGATAAGGAGAGGAAGAAGAGATGGCGTTACAGGCCATCAAGAAGGCCCTTTCCACAGTGCCAGTCCTAGCGCACATGGACGCTGAAAGATCATTAATTATGGAGAGATATGCGTCCAATTTCACCATTGGGGCGGTCCTCTTTCAGACAGAGGATGATGGTTTGGAGCACCTGGTATGCTACTTCAGCAGGAAGATGCTACCAGTGGAAACAAACTACCCCATCTATGACAAGGAACTCTTGGTGATTGTCGTAGCACTAGACAAGTGGCAGCATAATCTGTTGTATGCGCACCACCCATTCACAATCCAGACTGACCATAGGGCTCTTGAGCTCCACATGAGACCCCGTAAGATGAACCAGAGACAAGCCCGCTGGCACATAGAGCTGTCACCATATGACTTTAAGATAGAATACAAGCCCGGGGAAAGCAACTTACTCCCATAGCTACTTAGCTGGGACCCAAAAATGACATTTGTGAAGGAGAAGCTGGAAGAGTTCAACATGGCCATAATGTTACCTTCCCAGGTGTTTGCATCAATACAGAAAGAACGCTCTGACTTAACAAAGAGGATTTAGACGGCCCAATGACGCACTAAAATTGCAAACAAGGTCAGTAAAGAGATAGAGGGAGGGGATCCTGGTGAAGGCTATGAGATTTATAGGATGGAGGGGGCCTCATCCTGCACCGTGACCGCCTATGGGTCCCGACGCTCAAGCTTCAAACTGAGGTTATGAAGTTATGTCATGACCACCCCCTGGTGGGAAACCCCAGTGTGGAAAAACGATTGAGCTGATATGCCAGAAATATCCCTGTCTGGGCCTACCAGGAACTGTGAGAGGGTATACAACGCACTTCCTTACCTGTGCCCAATTGAAATCATCTTTAACCAAATCTGCAGAGAAGTTGAAACCACTGCAGATTACATCAATTCCATGGACATCCCTTAGTGTGGATTTCATCACCGGGCTCCCAAAATTGGATGGCTATAATGCAGTCATGATGCTAGTGGACTGACTAACAAAATATTCGGAGTTCTTCCCATGCACATCTAAGATCACGGCAAAGGACATGGTGGAAATCTTTGTGAAGGAGGTCTTTGCCTGACATGGAATCCAAGATAAGATCATCTCAGACAAGGGCCCACAGTTCATCTTTGGGTTTTGTGATCACCTCGTGAAAAATCTCAAGATAAACCATTTCATTCATCTGCTTACCATTCCCAATAGGATGGCCAGATGAGATGGGTTAATCAGACCCTTGAACAGTACTATGGCGCTAACTCACCACATGAAAAGACCATTGGATCAAATTGATGTGAATTGCAAAGTTTGCATACAACAACCTGGCAAAAATGTCGACAGGTATATCCCCCTTTTTTGCAAACCATGGGTATCACCCACAGATGATGGAGGGAAATGATGGGGGAATGAACCCTGCGGCGAATAATTTAGTGACTGGAATGAGGGAAAATCTGAATATATTGAGAGCTAACTGGAGAACGCGGTGGAGGCACAAGAGGAATGCAGATTTGAACCACTCTGAGGCTCCACCCTCAATGAGGGGGAATATGTTGTAATAAATGCCAAGAACTGCACACACCTGGGACAGTGTAGGAAGTTTGTACCCGTCAACCTAGGACCTTGCAAGTTCCTCAGACAGGGTTAATGAGGTGGCATACTGGTTATAAACTTCCAGAGGGATTGTTTGCAACACAGTTTTGCATGTTTTACAGCTCAAGAAATTAGAAGGGCCCTTACAGCAAAGCCAGAGCCAGTCCAGTCAGACAGCCTTGGAGAGGCGGAGTATGAGGTTGAGGAAATCCCGGATACCAAGATCACTTTAAAAAAACGATGGTAGTTGGTAAAATGGGCAGGCTACCCAATAGAAGAATCCTCCTGGCAAACAGCCGCCAATTGCACCAACTGTCCCCAGAACGTGGAGGAATACTGGGGGCGCAGGGGCTCTCCTCTGAGGCTAGCAGTGATGGTCAAGGCGCTGCCTGCCCACCACATAGCCCCAACCCCCTCCTAAGGTGGGGATTAGGGCTCATAATAATATCAATATTGATAAAAAGTTGTAGAGTTCGAGGCTATGACCCTCAGAAATGGCATTCTGATGAATCAGATTCCAACATACTAAACAAACTTTAGAGCGGAGGTGGCAAGGGCTGATGTAAATGGTGAGCAGGCCAATCAAAGGCCGCCAACCTGAAATTTACTGAAACGATCAATAATCATGACAACAGCAAAGAGCAGCCCAGCTAATAAAGGGCTGCTAAGCCAAATTATGCCAAAAGAAGTAACAGAGAGAATCATGGCAATGGGCAGCTCAGAGAATCAGGGGCTGACAAGCTAAATCTGCTGCTAACTAAGAATATTGAGAGCAATGGCAAAGCGCAGTCCAGTGAATCAGGGGTGCTAAGCTGTATTACACCAAAGTTGGAAGTAATGATAGTTGAGAGGAGCAGCAGCCGAGAGAAACAGAAGTCACCAGAATTGGCTAGTAAATTTTAATCAAAAAGTTGATGTAGATATTCTAAGCTCTGGAGAATCCTCAACAAACAAAATTGAATGCAAAAAGTTTCCGTAACACTTGGGGTACTCAACAAACGGTCTAGAATGGGCCTAGATGGGAATATTGGGGGCCAAGATTCTCAAAATAGGCCCATGGATAGCCCGCCATCCGCAGACTCTGTAGTAACAAATTCCCCCATATCCCTCATTCCCTTATATAAATACAACATGAAAAAGGTGTTAAGGACATCTTCATCTTCTAATATATACAAAAAAACCTTAAAAATTAGACATAAAATTTTAAATTTTAAAATCATTTTTTTGATTTTGGAGGAAAACCCTGGATTTTTAGCGAAAAATGAATCATTCCTCAGACTTTGACAGAGCAGTCGCCTCTCTGTATGCTCTCTCTGGTGACATACTGTTCTCCTCATTGTGAGCATCGTCCTTACCATATTCCAAGGATACCTCAATTGTCATCAAGCCATCAAATGAAGGACCTAACCACAGCAGCACTCTTATGTTTGTGGGCTCTCATCTGGGCCCTTTTGTCCAACTGTGTTGTGGCAATGTGGAGGGACCCCTTTCATCACTCCACCATAGTGTTAAAAAAAATTATAACATGCTCATCTTTATGGAATTACTAAGAAAGTATGGCCTAAAACACATTTTGTTTAGAATATCCTGACAATTTTTGTGACAACCCTGCTTTTAAATATCATCATAAAGGAGAAACTCCGTTGATGAAGAAGAACAAATTCTCTTAAATTAGTTAACAATGCCAGTATAATTACCATCCAATACAACTTGGTTGTACAAAAAGTCAGGGACATGCCAAAGGATAATTTAAAAAGTTTTGGATACCAATAAGGATAATTACGTTAAATTATATTTCACTGGTAACACAAATCATAGTAAATATAGGATTAACAACAGCAATCTCAAAAAAAGTATTTGGAGAAGTTGTTGCCCCAGATATAATTTTAGACTAAAGCCATGGGTAGCACTGGGGATTATAATACTAAGCCACAGAGAATATGAGCGTTACTGGCAATCTGAGTGAAAGCCAATGAAAGTGGAAAAGTACTAAGTCATTGAATTTGCGAATTAATCTTTTATAGCAAAAATCATAGAATTAACAACTTCATAATGCTAACAGAGGATGGATTAATGGTGGATGTGCCAAAAAAGCATTAATATACTGGTTAATTGTGAGCAACTAGCTAGGTTATAAGAACAATAGCAGGAGGACGTGCTACACTTATTTGAGAAATATTTGGATTAACTTCCCAGGTTGATCATGGACTTAGATGTGCTAAAAATGTGATCTATGAGATTGACACAGGGAATTATCTGCCAACATAAATGAGACCTGTATGCCATTGTCAAGGTTGCTGAAGCAGTAGTTAGTGAAAAATTCAGTAAATATATTGAGCATAGGATCCTCACTCCCTTGTCAAGTCCATGGGCGAGTCTGATCCTTATTATGAATAAAATAGATGGATCAAATTGCATGGCGATCAATTACCACTGGTTAAATAAAATCACCAAAAAGCTTTTGTATCTGCTATTGAGAGTTATGACGCTTTAATTGCTTAGAGGAAATCCAATAATCTTTTAATGATGTATTAGTTCTCAGGATGTTGGCAGAAATATTTAAATAAAAGAAGATTAAGAGAAATAAGCAATTGTTAGACTTCACATTAATTTAGGTGAAGCATTAACTTTAGGGTATGATATGTTAATTTCTTAAATCAATGTCAACTTTACACTTTTTAAACATCAGATTACAATTCTTATTTGATGTTCAATTGGTGTTAAAGCTATTTTTATTATAAATTATCCATAGATGTTTTATCAGGCCTAATGCCTGGAAATCAATAATACTCCTATATATCCGCCTTAAGCAATTTACCATAATAACGCCAAGTCTACAACCTAACGAATTTTGGATAAATTGCTCCTTTAGTGCACCACTGGACTATGAGTTAGGTATAAATTATTATCCAAGTTACTGTTTCTCCTGATAATAGGCCTAAGATGAATTCAGTGTCTAACTTCTCTACACACGTCATTTACCACCTCACACCACATATTAAGATTTGTCTCATTTTTAGATTCCTTTAAACAACTGGAAACCACTTAATTGTGTTACCCTAATGATAACATTCCAGCCTTCAACAAGGAATTCTGATCTAATCTAACATTGAACCAGGATTGTCATCGCCTCCTGCATTCTTGAATCTCCTCCCACCCTCAAACGTATTATTTGCCTATCACTCATAACATTTCAGGTTTTCTCTTGTACTTTAAATAGTCTTACCTATTTCTTAATAAAGTACTTTTTACAACCTATATTTTTTTAGTCAAAAGTCCAATTCTCTAGTTTGAAATATTTCCATCCATAAAAGTTTTTGGAAACCTCTGAACCTCTAGATTAGGTTAAATTCCACCAAAATTGTCCTGACTGGCACCTCTGAGCAGCCAATTAATCAATCACTCATTTACCCTCAGCTTGTTTCCAAGAGAGCGCAAAGCTGAGACTAGTGCTCACTACAGGGGCACTCCAAGTTGCCACTGTGAAAAAGTTGTTACAATTAGGACAACATATTACTTCTCTTAAGAAAGCATACCACGATTAAGAAAGAGCACCTATACCTTGCAGTTATGAGCTTACTCTGCTTCTGGGAATTTGACTAAGCTTGCACCTACCTGGATGTCACAAGTGTTATGAACAGGTCGAGCATTGCACTAATTGAAACTGCTGATGACATCAAGGAAAGAATTGAAAAGTGAAATCAAATAGGTATGTGATATATACTATTGTAAAACAGCTTGATATAATCAAGGATTATGCCGAAGATGCCGCAAAATGATGAGCAGATATTAACTATGAAATTGAAAATGATGAAGTGTCAGAGAAAGAATTACATATAGTCTATGATGCTATGAATCATGATACTTTTACTATAATGCTATAGCAAATCCTGAGAGAGCGCTGCCAAATATACCCACCTATTTTAGGAAAACCTGGGATAAGCTACTAAAATCTTGTCTTACCTCAACTGAACAAATAAGATTCTTTCCGCCATCTCCAATTTCCTGCAATAATTTCCTCTAGAAGAACCTGGACTTGCTACAGCTGATAATTCGGATGTTACTAATTATAAAGTCCAAGATGATCTTGAGTTTACCTTTGCAGTCAAGCCAGAACCTTTTGATGTATTAAATATATAGATGAACTAAATAATTGCCTAGCTGCTTTGTTTCCTGCCGCCAAGGCTGACGTCTGCATAAATGGCCCAACTGAACCAAATGTTTTGGCTCCAAAATTATTCTTCTTTGGTGAAGTTTTTGAAAATCCACCAAAATCAATCAGGCCAACTGAACATTGTATTTCTGCGACTGAAGTGAACACCCCAAAATTAAGTTTCACAAAAAACATGAATCTGCTATTGGAGAAGTCAAGTTTAATCCATTAACTGAGCCAAAGTCTCCTCTAAAACAGGCTTTGTGAACAGGATGCCTGTGAACTTACTTTGCTAACCTGTGTTGAAGCTCTTCTCGGTTCCAACAACAAAATTGGAAGAAACAATCCTAATGCCTTGATGCTCTCTCCATCTTCTGGCGCCAATGGTTCTTACTATTTTAATGACAAATTTAAAATAGCAAAGTTGAATGCCTCTAAGCTCTCTCCATTTACTGGCGTTAACGCTTATTGCTGCTTTGTTGAAAAAACAGCCAACTCAAATGCCTCAACACCACATTATTTCTCAGTGGTGACACATTTATCGCTGCTCCAATAACAAAATCAGAGCCTAAAAGACCTATTTTCGCCCTTTTTTACATATAAACCTATCTAACATACTTTATTATAATTTTTATTTTATTTAACCAAGGTAAGCCAACCAGGGGATGGACATTAACGAATATATATAAAACTAAGAAAATAACTGACAAATATAAAATTGGGCACCCCAGGGTACTCAAGTTACCCCTGTTGCCAGCAGGAATGCCAGGTATGGGAGGTTGGTGCACTACTCTGAGGGGGTTTCCCCTGCTATGGAACAGGTATGAAGGAAAGGGTCTGTGTGGAGGAACCAGATTGGGAACAATGATTCTATGAGCGCTTTTTGCCTTGGTCTCATATATCCATAGAGCCAGGCTTGGAAGTGCTTTACTAAGTGGACATGGAATCTGTTAATAACCCCATGAATGGTTGGGACCGTGCCCTTGAACGCATCTAATGCAGTTGTGAGGATTGTCCACATTGCAATAAATATTATTAGGGAATGGAGGGTAGATGGGATTGGTGACTCAATCTGGAGCGCGAAGATGCTCTTTGATATTGAGAATTCCTGTTCGTTTTGAAGCTTAAGCAGGCGTGCGACTTCCTGCCATATAGCTTTGGTTGGGGGGCATGTTTCTAGGTGGTGATGCAGGGGTCCCTCCCCTCCACATACTGCACATGTTTTGTGGAGGGAGTTGGAGCGGTCCGCCGTCCTATAGGTCCTTCTCAGACAGCGCCAGGCGTTTGCTCTTATCCTTGGCTGTAGGAGTGTGGTGAGTCATTTTCCACATTGCCTTCTGTGTGGTTAAATCATAGGGAATGTCCAACATATCTAGGTATTCTATCCTATCTATGCTTGGGGTTGTTGCGAGCATATCCCTCTGGGGGTGGTTTTCTGGGTTTCTTAATTTGAATTGGGGCTGGGTCATCCCCTTCCCTGTATAGTACCAATGTTCTCTATGGTCCATCCAGTATGGCGGATAGTTCGGAGGATATGTTTTAAATGAGGGGAGGTTCCATAAGGACCCATTGCAGTAGGGTGCTTGGCAAGGTATGAAAGTAGTCTGGGTGGACTATGTGGGTTGGTTAATTTGAGCGCCTGTGCAAAGTTAGTCCTTGCTGCTCTGGACCAATGTTGTTGCAGGAGGTCTGGAGCAAGGATTTCCTTTATCCAGGTACCTAGAATGTGATTGGCGAGGATCTCAAAATCTATTAGTCCTATGCCTCCGCTTGAGCGTGGGCCAAATAGTGTTTCCATCCATATAGGAGGGTGAGAGCAAGGCCACAGCCAGCCCTGGATAAGCGCGCGAAATTGAGATTATAAAGGTAAGTGAGAAGGCTATCGCGTGGGCCTGGTACCACAGTATTGGGAGGATGATCGAGTTGGCAACTGTAACTCGTCCTGTTAGTCCTGAGGATTTTCCCTTGAGGGAGGCGACGCGTTTTGATACCCGTTGTAACAGGTTACTTTCCATTGTCTCATTAGCATATCCCCCTGATTCTAGCCAAATCTCAAGGTGTCAGATAGGAGTGGTGGTGGGAGGTGATGCAAAAGGTAAAATGATTTAATTTTTCTTTCGGGTGTTGGTATGAGGTTCTGATGTTGTGGCCCAATTGTTTGTGTATTTGCCTAATTGGATGAATTCTGTCTTTCTTTTGTTGTGCGATGCATTGCTCACCTTATAGTATTCCTCTAGATTGCATTCCAGCTGTCGGGCATCTTCATTGTTTGCTATACCTGCTACGCAGTCATCCACAAAGGCCAGTATCTTGACTGTTGGTTGTCCTTGTGCGGTTATCCCCATGAGACGTGAGTCAGTTACTCGGAGGAGTGGGTCAAAGCTAAAATTGTATAGCAGTGGGCTGAGGTGATCCCCTTGTTTGAGCCCTCTGTGTGGTTTAATCTTGTTTTTTAGGAATCCAGGGCCTCATACAGCCATGGTTGCAGATTCTGTTAGGAGCATCGCCCATTTTATGAATCTTGGTGGGAGTTTGAAGGCATGTAGACATTCTTTTAGGTATGGCCAGCTAACACGGTCATACGCCTTTTCCTGATCCAAGAAGACCAGGGCAAAAGTTGCTTTGTATTAGCAAATGTTTGCAACAGGGTGGATGTTGTTCCAGATTGAACGCCCTGGTATAAACCCAAGCTGGTTAGGTGATAGGATGTCAGATTCAATTGCGCCTAATCTAGCTGCTAAAATTTTTGTTAGAATTTTTGTGTCAGTGTTGGAGAGTGCAATTGGGCGCCAGTTGGCCAGGTCCAACTTGTCACCCTTCTTATACAAGGTTATAACGTAGGATTCATGGCCTCCTGTAATAGGCGTGTTTACAACAAGCTCTGGCTCATAGATGCCAATAGGAGGGGTGATTTGTTAAAAATATTTTTTGTAAAATTCGTAGGGTATCCTATCAGGCCCTGGGCATTTCCTACGTGGTGCACCGCGAATTGTCTCCCAAAGCTCCTCTCATGTAATTAGGGATAGTATGTTGTGATTAAGTGGTGTACTTTGTATCTCAGCAGTTTTTATAAATTCTTTAATTTTTTGTGAATCTGTTGGCGTTTCGTGATATAATTTGGTGTAATAGTGGTGTACTTCCGCCTTGACCTCCTCAGGGTCAGTTGCCACGGTGCTATTGGTCTTGCGGACCTGTGTGCATGTGGGATGGTTTCCATGGGAGTGGAATTGGCGGAAAAAGTATGTCAAACAGGTTTCGCCTTCCTTTATGAACTTACCTTTGTTTAAAATTTGATTCTGTGTTGATGTTTGAAGATGAAATTGTTATGTCAGGCAGATATTTCTGCCCATTTGTGTCCCCAGTTGGGGCTATAGCCAGATCTCAGAGTATTTATCTCCAGGTGGTCTAGTTCTGCCAAGGTACGCTTGATTATGGCCGTGTCCATGGTTTACTTACATGATGCAATCTGTTGGGTTTTGTTGATTAAATCCTTTTTGAAATTTTCCCATATTTTGATGGGATCCAAAGTGAATGGGGGCTGTGAAATCTGGGTTCATAGCCTCTTTTTTGACCCAGTTGGATATCTCGGGCAATTTTATATTTTCTGGGTGAAGCTTTCTCCAAGGCAACACCTGTGTGTGGGATTGGGTTGGCACTATCTGCACCGTAACCAATCGATGGTCAGAAAAACTGATCTTTTTTTGTAAATTTGGAGATTCTTGAGTGGTGGGATTGCGGGATGAGGATGTGGTCAATGTGACTCATCGATATGAGCACTCCCTCGCATATGTTGGACCGCTTCATGTGGGGAAGGAGTGGTGAATTGGGGGGAAGAGCATCCTGTAAGCCAAGAGATGCCTTCATTGTGCGTTATTCAATTTTTCCAGGTGGGTATCCCCTGGGATTAGGCCATCGATCTGTATTGAGGTTATCCCAGCAGTTGAAATCGCCTAACATGATGGTATCTGGTGGGAGGGTGAGAGTAGGAATGTTTTCAAAAAATCGTTTTCTCTCAGTTGCAGTGCACGGTGCATAGATACATGCTATCAAAATTATCTCCTCTTGGCATGTGATTGTTGCTACCAGGACTTGACCATGTAAAAGTGATGAAGAATTTGTAATTTTAAATTTTTTTTTGTTTTGGACGATCACCCCACAATGAGATGTCCATACTGATTGTGATGGTGCGACCCTGTTTGACCAGGATCCTTCTTCCCCTTGTAGACAGTGGGTTTCTTGGATGTCCAAGATGTCTACAAGAGGTTTTCGCAAGAATTCCAGCTTTTTGGCTTAGGACTTATGAGCCCTGGCTCCTGCGATGTTTAGTGTCCCTATTGACACTGAGGTGCCCATGGCGCCTCAGGAGCGGTTGGGAGGGCCCTCTGGCCCTATCCCACCGCGGCTCATTTTGGCCATGCTCCGCATCTGTACTCCAACTCTTTCACCGCAATTGTTGGTTCCCTTGATCTGACTCAATGATTCAAGGGAATTGTGGTTTTTTGCATTTGCATCAGCTTTTCCTGCACAGGTCTCATGTTGATTTGATGCGGATTGTTGATTGGATTTTGTATTTTTGAGGTTCAACTTTGGTGAATTGTGCTCCGCATTTTCGCCCAAATTGTGATTGCTTTGTTCCTCAATATGTGCATGACTGATGTCGCTTTGTAACTCAGTCAGGTTACTGTGACAATTTTCGACCTGGGAATATTGTTCTGATTGGTTGGTTTGGTGAATATCCTAAATATCATCCCAAATTTGTCCAGGGTTAATGGCAGACTCCGCGTGTGCTGCCGCTTTGGCTGCTGCTCGCTTGTGGGCTTTTTGTGCCACTTTACGTTGTTTGCTTGTAACTGGGTCCACAATGGAGTATAGTCCATCTTCACCCCAGCGGAATGGGTGGTGACCATCAGTCATTTCGGCAAAGTTTTCATTATCTTCGTCCGTGCTTCCTCACAATAGTCATTTTCCATTAAGCCCTCTTTCACAGGGCATGCGTGTTCCTTGTGGCCCAGTGAGCCACAGTGGTTGCAAATGGGCGGTGCGTGCTCCAGTGTAACTCAGAATGCGGTTGACTGGCACCCACCTGCGAAGTGAAATTCTGCTATGCGGGGAATTCTGGTTAAGTTCTCTTCCACTTCTGGGAAGGGGTTAGTTACGGCGATAGCTTTGCCCATGCACAGGTTGGGAATCAGGAAAAATCGCTGTAATTCAAGTTGCTGAATTTCTCTGTAGGCCACAAGACCTTTGCGGAGCTCCTCCTTAATTACCTTACAAGGAAGGTTGGTAGGGAGCGAGTTGAAAGAGATGAAAAAAATTCTTGCTTTGTTCCATCTAGTGCGCATGGTGCGCACAATTTTTTTGCCCTTGGGGAGGGCAATTTCCACACAGACTTTTGCTGCGGCATCGGCCTCATCATCTGTTTCAAAACAAATATTGATCCAGCTGCGGCCCATGTTGTTGTTGGCTAGATACACCGCATGAGGGAAAAGTGAGGGCTATGCCTCACATGTTTTCTCCCACAGGGTCAGTGACTCATCCCCAAGGAAGAGTCTGATCCCATGCTCCACCTTTGACAAGGGTTGGTTGAACTGAATGTACATATATTACGCATGCTTTACAGTGAGTACCATAAACCCAGACAGTGTCTGAGTTTGCAATTTATTTGCGGATTAGGTTCCTGGTCCCCCTTCAGGGCGTTTCTTGCCCTTAGTTGCACCATTAAGCGCACCATTCGCCGTGATGCTCGCCCATGTTGTATTATTTTTATTGATAAAGTCGCCCATATTTCCTGTGTGTGATTATCCAAATTCACTGTTTGAATCAAATCATAGTAACTAAAGTGATTGTTACGAGAAAGAACTTTATTATAATTTTTAAATTTTTAAATTTATTGTGGGGAAGGCCGACCATGGGACAGACACTTCCGAATATGACTCAGACGAGACAAAACTTAGTACCAGAGGAGGCACCCCAAAGAAACGATGCTATCTCTTGTTGCCAGCGGGAACGCCACTTATGGGGAGGGGGAGGGAATGTGTGAAGGGGCCGTAGCCACTATTGAGCACATGTGGAGGAAGGGGTCTGATTTGATGAACCAGACTGGGAACCAGGAGGAGACCAGCTGTTGGCGACGCGGTGGGAGATATCCAAACATCCACGCTTGAAAGTGGTCCACCAAATGAGACTGGAATCTGTGGACAGCTTCAGGGAGGGTGGGGATGGAGCCAGCGATGGCATCCAAGACAATCGTGTGGATAGTCCACATGGCGATTGCAACCACCAGAGCACGGAGGGAGGGTGGGAGGGGGAGGCCATTGATGAAGCAAACATATCCCTTGACAGACTGAAGGATGCGTTTGATCCTGGCCTAGCAGACGTTGGACTTCGCGCCATATCACTCTAGACGTGGGGCACTTCTCCAGGCGGTGGAACAGCGTTCCATACTGGCCACACACGACACAGGATGAGTGTAAAGCGTTAGAGCGCTCAGCTGTACGATACACCCGCCTCTGCAGCGCACACATGGGAGCGGACTTGAGGCTGCAACAGAGGGTGGTGTGCGTATTTCCAGATAGTCTTTTGGGTTTCAATGGAATAAGGGATGTCCATCATGTCCAGGTAGTCCACCCTGGATAGGACATGGGGTCGAATGGGGATCACGCCATCATGGATGTGTAGCCCCTGTACCTCTTGTGTGAACTGAGGAGAGGGGCGGCCTCTTCGGGTTGTATGTCCTCTAATGCGAATTTTCCACTCTGCGCTTCACATGGAGAGTAGGATTCATTTGTAGTGGGTTTTGTCCTGTGAGGACCTGTGGCCGATGTGTTTGATGCGAGGTATTTCATCAGGGAGTGGGGGTTTGATGGATTGTTGAGGCCCAAGGCTCAGGAAAAGTTGGAGCGGGCCGCGCGGGACCAGTGTTGGGATGGGAGTGTAGGAGCAGTGACAGCCGCGATCCAGGTGCCCAGGATCTTGGCGGCATGGGCTTTGAAGTCAAGCAGGCCCATGCCACCATGATGATGAGGGCCAAACATGACCTCTAGCCATACTGATGGAGGGTGGCCTGACCAAAGCCATCCTTGCAGCAAAGCATACAGGGATTTGAAGAAGCTTGGGGAGAAGGGGATGGCGTGGGCTCCAAACCAGACTTTAGATAGGAGCATAGAGTTGGCAAGAACAACCCTGCCAGTGAGGGTAGTAGGCTGGGCTCTGAGAGAGGCGATTCGCTTCTTCACGTTGTCCAGTATACGGCCCTCCATCACTGCTGACGCGTATCCACCTGCCTCCATCCACACGCCCAGATGGCGTACCGGTCCTATGGTAGGATGTGGCACAAAGGGGAGCACCAGTGGAGCGGTGTGTGTTGAGTTAGTAAGGCGTGGGCGTGGGGGAGCAGATGGGCTGGGTTGGGAACAAAATTGCTGGGGCCCAGCAGTTCTGAAACTGACCAAGGAGGATGATTTCGGTTTGGAGGTGTTCAGTGTCACGTTGCTTATCCGGGAATATTCCTGGATGAGGGCTTCAAGCGCGCATGCATCTTTATTATTAGACACCCCCACCACACAGTCATCTGCAAATACCATCATCTTGACTGGGGTTTGGCCTGGCACATGGACCCCAGTGGGTTGGGCATTCACATTTCGCAGTAGTGGGTCAAGGCTGAAGTTGTATAAGAGTGGGCTGAGGGGGTCCACTTGTTGCAGGCCCCTTTGTGGGCGGACTACGTCCGTTAGGAGGCCTGGGCCATGCACTGCCATTGTTGCAGATTCCGTGAGCAGCATCACCCAGTTAATGAAGCGGGGGGGGGGGGGGGCGGATTTGATGGAGGCAGGCCCTAAGGTATTATCAGTTTACTCTATCATAGGCCTTTTGTTGGTCCAAGAATACAAGTGCCCCAGAGGCTATGGACTGACACACATTAGCCACTGAGTGCACGTTATCCCAGATCGACCTTCTGGGGATGAAACCGAATTGTTCTGGGTTGATGGTGGCAGATGCTACAGTCCCTAAACGGTTAGCCATAATTTTTGTTAAAATTTTGGTGTCTGTGTTTGTTAGAGAGATGGGGCGCCAGTTGGCTAAGTCAAGCCTATCCCCTTTCTGGTAGAGTGTGACAGTAAAGGCCTCATGTCCTCCTGGTAGGAGGCGCATTTCCAGCAGGCTTTGGTTAAGTGAGGCGAGCAGCAATGGGGATATATATTTGAAATATTTTTTGTAGAACTCATATGGAATGCCATCTGGGCCTGGGCATTTTTGGTTTAGCGCACCATGAATGGCTGTCCATAATTCGTTTGGAGTAATTAAATTCATTATTTCCGGGTATTGGAAAATAGTGCAAATATGAGCTCAGTCGAGAAATTCCGCCATTTCGGCCAGCTGAATTGGTTTGGCTTGGTATAACTTGGAGTAATATCTTTGCGTTTTGATTGCCACTTCGGCCAGTGTGTCCGCAATAGAATTATCTGATCTTTGCACCTGTGTGCAGGCTACGCTCTGTCATGGTGCAAAATTTTTTTGAAGAAGTATGCAGTGCACTTGTCGCCTTTAGTGATGCGTGTGGCCCTGTACTGGACACAAACCCAATGTTTGTGTTGTCTTTCGAGTGCGTTGAGGTGGGTGGCTGCCTCCGCCCACTTCTGGCCCCATGTGGGGCTATATCCTGTGGCTGGAATGTTGAGATCCAAGTGGGCCAATTCTGCCAGCGCGCGTGATATAACCGCCAATGTGGCTCGTGAGCATCTGGAGGAGAGATGGCGATAGTGGTGGATGGTGTCTTTTTTGAAAGTTGCCCATGTGGAAATGGGGTCCGCGCAAAATGGTGCAACAAATGATTCTGCCAAAGTTGCCTCTTCCACCCACGTGGAAAATCCTGGCGACGCGAGCTCGGGGGGGCGGATTTTGCACCAATGTGGGGCCTTTGCAACTGTGACAGGTAAGTGGTATGTTATTGAGACCAGTCAATGGTCAGAGAATTCCATTTTCGTTGTTTTGAAGTGGGAGATGTGGGGTTGGAATTTCGCCGGTGCTAGAATAAGGTCAATGCGGGTCATGGACCTTGATTGGCCGTTATGGATGTGGGGATGCATCATGTTTTTGAGCAGTGGGGCATGTCGCAGCAGCGCATCCCTTAACCCAAGGGTGGCTTTTAGAATGCGTAGTTCTACATGACCTTGTGGGGCGTGGGGTGAGGTCAGCCACCGGTCCATTGGCAAGGTTAGCCAACAGTTCATGTCACCAACTAGGAAGGAATCGGGGTAGCGGAAGGGATTTGACTGACAAGAAAAATTCCTGACGCTCAATTGCACCGTTTGGGGTGTAAATGTTGACGATTGTATGCGCCACATTGGCCCATGAGAAGGTGACAACGAGCACTCGGCCATTTAGGAATGTTTCTGAAGATGTAAATTTGAAAAAATTGTTTTTCTGAATTAGCACCCCACAGTGCTTCAACCAAAAGGATAGGGATGGTAGGAGCATTGTTTTCCAAGCTTCCTCAGAACCTCGTGGACAGTGGGACTCCTGGATGGCCAGGATATCCATGGGTAAGTTGTTTTTGTAAAAACTCAGTTTCCTAGCCCGGGATGGGGAGGCCTTGAGGTTGGCGATATTCAGCATCCTTAGAGTGAAGGTTTCCCCCATTGCACCTTAGGTGTGAGGGGGTGGGCCCCCGTGCCCACCAGCCTCTTCCAGGTCCCCACGGGCTTTCACAGCAGCGTGGGTATTAGCAGCAACGCTATCAGGGTTTTTGTTAATTTTTGTGGAAAGAGTCGCGTTGGCTTTGGCCTTTGCTTTTTGTTTTCCTGACGTCGGATGAATTTTTTTGCAGTGCGGATAAGTTTGGTGCACCGTCAAGTGGGGCAAAAAAATTTTTGGTTGAGATAGGTCCCAAGTCAGTTTTGAACGGGGCTTGGGTGCAACAATTGGGTTAGATCAAATCTCCCATCGGATCCTCAGATTGAGTGGCCCATTCAGCATGGGCCTCCAAATCTGATTGGGTGATGGATTACCAAGTTGCTTCTGCCGCGAAGGTCTCCATGTCCTCCTGGCGTTGTGAGTGTGGGATAGCAGTGGTGGCCTTGGCCGTTTCCTTGGCCGCGGCCCTATGGGCCTCCTTGGCCTTCTTCCACTCCTGCAGGGAGATGGGCTTTACCAATAGGTAGCAGCCTTGTGCTCCCCACGGGAAAGCCTCCTTGGTGCTTGTGGTTGGTTCGTAGTGCACCTCTCCGCTAGCCATGGCCGCTGAGGGGTGCTCTTGGAATGTGACGCCCTCTTTGATCAGGCACGCGTATGCCTTATGGCCAAAGCATCACAGTGGGTGCAAATGGGGTGCTTGCTGTCCACGGTCACCCAGAAAGGGTGGGTGGTATGCCCTGCAATATCAATAAAAGTGGAGTGCAGGATCTGGGTTAGGTCATTCGTGATCTCCTCAGTTGGGGTCAGAACTGCAATGGCTTTGCCGGTTCACAGGTGTGGCATCAGCGTGAAATGTTGCAATTTGGAAGATTGTATTTTGCCATATATGGCGAGACCATCTTTCAGGTGTTGCTCCAAAAATGTCACGTTTTACCGTAGTAGGCAAAAAGTCAAACGCGAGGAAAATTTGGTTTGATTTTGTCCATCTGGTGCATTTAGTTTTGATGACCCATTGCCCTTCGGGGAGGTTGACCACTATGCGCACTGCTGCAGCCTCATCTGCTGCGATTTTGCTTTTAAAACCTAGGTCCAGCCAACCACGCGACATGGAGTGAGGTGCAACGTACACCACAGTCTGGAAAATTTTGTGTACATCTTCACAAAATTTTTCCCATAGGGCTGTTTTGGATGTCCAGATACACACGGACTCCAAATTCCACCAATGAAAGTGGCTGGGAATGTGGCATGTTGATGTACTGGTTGCATCGTGCTTGCCACGCGAGTATCTCCGGGGAAATTGTGACCGCCACTTTTTTTAGATTTCTTTCTATTCTGCCAGATTCTCCGGGGTGTTTTTGAACGTTAGAGGCCGCGGGCCTTCCGCCTGCTCCTCTTGCCTTGCTTGCCCAACTGCTCCCAGACATGGGCGCAGACTAATCCCCTCTATGAGATTATCAAACTAGATTTAGTCTTGAATTGAATAGGTTGCAAAAGTGTTTGCAATGAGAAAGAAAAGTTTAACTTTATTATAATTTTATTTTTACCAATATTTTATGTCTGATTGACAGTAGTAAAGATTTTAAACTTGCCACAATCATATCAGGGCAGGTTAAATATTACCAGTGATCACCTTTTAAGTTTCAAGCGAGGCTGTGATCAAAATCTTCAGTCCTCATCATCCTAATAATCTGCTAACATGAGGCTTCCCAATCTAAATATATATATACCCATCAGCGTCGCATATCTCCATCTGTTAAATGATCTCTAATTTTGAGATGAACCACCTTACCAAGGCTTGCCTTTACCAGCTGCCCGTAAACTCACACTCAAGTTTCTTGAGGAGATACTGAGGTTACCCCCTGTGACAGATTATTTTCTCAATCTCTGGAGCCACTTTTAGTTTCAGCTGCAGGTACATTTGAATATATCCATATAACTGCTTTATGCAGCTTTTTTGTCAGTTCTTCATTAAAACTTTCTACTTCGTTGTTGCTCCTGCTTGCCAGACATATTTGATTACTCCTAAGCTCCTCTGTCCCTTGTCCACCTCAACTCCTCAGTTGGTGCTACCAACTTTCTTGACAACATGTATTACAATGTAAGATCCTCAACGCTGAGCTCTAGTTGGAACTTAATCTATGTCAACTACCTTTTATCATCATATTTACTTCTCCCATACTAACGCTAAAACTAAAGTTCCACTCTTAAGCCAAGTAAATTAACCAAGCCTTGAGATGTCCACCACTTTAAAATCAAGATTTTCTAGGTGAATGAAACTCATGAGACACACTTCCTACAGGATATGGACTGAACATTAATTCTTTCTCGCTGGGCTGGCACCAAAAACTGAATATCTTGGATCATCACAATCAGCCCAACTCTTTTCAGGGAGTGTTTATAAATCTCCAGTTCCCAGCGTGGTGGTGCACGGAGCACTGGACCAACACAAGGTTATAGGCGTCAGTTTTAGAATAAAATAGCCCAGCAGAGGGAGCTTGAGCCAAAGTGAAATAGGGTGAGGGTGGTTATCACGGTACTCATAAATAGGTATTGGTCAAACAGCAAAACTTAAATGTGCCTTAAAGGGCCATTCAGAACTTAGGTTTGAACATGTCTAGAGTGAAAGGGTGCCCTGGTTGGAGGGAACCTAGGCGGCCCAACGGTGTACCTGTTGGTGTAGTTATTTTAAAGCAAATGGATTGGTTAACGTGATGTAAGGCCTCCTCAAAGAGGTCTATGAACATGTATGTCCAAGTGAACATAGGAAATATGTTAAACTGACTAAAGGTTTATTGTAATGAAGAAAATAATCACAAGAAAAGTTGGTGTTGAAGAATTATATTTAAGCAAACTGGGAAATAATCTATTGGAGAAAGTTTACCAAGCTGAGGTGCACCAAGAAGTGCACAATTCCATTTGAAAGGATAATATACTACATAATTATCTAAAATCAAGTAATTGATTGAAGTTGAGGCTGACCCAAGTTGTAAAATTTCGTAGAAAAAATGGGCTTTGAACACCTATTCATTGAGTAATCAAACCAGGCCATTGTCATTTAAGAGGTAACTTGATCAATTTAATGCTATTGCTTAAAATAAAGTTCTGGGAAAAAAAGCACCTCACCTGGACCAAGCTGGGCATATCTGGCCTGTACCCAGTGTTGATCCAAGGTGTGCTTTAAGTCATGAAGGTCCTGCAACTTGGCCCTTTGGACCTCCTGCCTCCCAGCCTTATCTTTTATATTGTTGCCTTCAATCAGGTCATGTAAACATGACAACTCTGGTATTTTGGGACCCTATTAGGGATGCTGACCCTGGCAAAGCCAATGATACCCTTGTCAGGATTCTCCTTTATTGGGGGAAGCCCCAACTAGGGGTCATAGCCTGCCTACAGGCGGATGCCAGATTGGGCTCCCCATTTACTTGGGTGGGGCCTGATTCAAAGTATTGGGGATTGTCCCCAAAAATTAAATAATATTTAAAGTTATATTTGACACAAGTAACTAAATGCCAAGGATGTCAAAACATCAATTGGGCTTTGGGTAATGACCATCTGATGCCTACCTAATCAATTCACCATTTTGGGGTCACCTGTGACTAATGCTGTGGATGATCCATTTCCCATTGTATTATTAAATTATATTGATTTTGTTATTGACAATTGATGCTAACATTTTTCTCACTCCAGATTCCTTCCTTTCCCAATCCATCAAGGTCCTATAAATACCTTGAGGACAATTTGCAAAGAGCACCATTTTCGCCTATCTCTTATCTGTTTTAACTTTACTAAAGGCCTTAATGGCCTATATACTCGCTGGGGGCTTTGGGGCCCTGATTAATAGGGGCCAAGTTAAAGTTGCCCCCCAAAGTCCTGACAGTGGCACTCACTACAGGGGCCCCTCAAGTTCTCAGTGAGAGCTAAAATTGGATGAAGGAGGGGCGATCCCTGGCCTCTGACCCAAGAGGGCAAGCCAGGATGAGGGGACTAATGCCCCCAAAACTAGCCTGGGCGGCCAAGTCCAGGTTACCAGTATGTCATCCCTGATGCTGGCTCTTATCCCAATGTCAGTCCCAGTGCCAATGCCAGGTCTCCCTGATGCTGGGACCTCCTCCCAATACTGGCCCCATGTTGTTGCTGGCCCCAGTGCCAATGCTGGGTGTTAACCCTGATTCCAGGACCTCATCCTGATGCCAACCCCCACGCTAATGCCAGTTTTGTACCAATGCTGGATGACAATCCCAATGCCAGCTCTACACCAATGGCACCACCTCAGCTCTGACCCCTAGTCAAGGCTTGGAGGTGTAAGTTCCAGGGAAAATCCCATGTGTGTTAATCAGGCCCTTTTCCCATTTCTAAGTAAAAAGGCTCCAAAGAGGGTGGCTGTACCCCTCATCACCCAGGGAGACCTCTCCCAAAATGGTAGACGAGCACTGTGTAACAGCCTTCCCTCTTCGGATCCCTCCCTCCATGACCACACTCATCTTGGCCAAACTTGTACATCTGAACAGGGAAATTTGTGCCAAGATCGCTAAAATGAAGTCAATCAATCTGAAAACATGTGGAAATGAGCCCGATGATTGAAATCCACATAGTTGAAAGGAAACAAAGATTGATTCATCATCTGGAATTTCCAATTGTCTTGATTTGCTAACTCTGTGATCATCAAAATTTACCCCCTCACAAAATTGTTAGGGGATGATCCCTGACATGCAGGTAGTAGCATTGGACTCCATCAACTATAGTATAAAGCTCCCTTCCAGCAAATTGGATTTTGCAGCTGATGCAACACCTTTGACTGAATGAATGGCCCAGAGATTGGGCATGGGTGAGTTGAGCATCCTGAACCCATTCTCAACCAATTGGGACCGCCTCTACATGTGATGGCCTTGGGGATTCCCATTGCTCATCAGGCCAGATGCCATCGCACCAACCACCAGAAATGCAGTTGAGTCTCAGTTCAAGCATTTGAATTTGAACTGACAGTGACTCATCCCGCCGCCAAATCCTTTGATGTCAGTTCCCAGTGAGCTTATGTGGCCCCATTCCCGAATATTTGCCAGTTAAGTTAAACTTAAGGTACCCAATCCCAGCTTGTTTCCTCATAAATTGGCCATAATTTAATCTGTTGCATCGCACTGAGAAAATTGTTGGTCGATTTTTCTTCCTTTTTTCCATTAAAAATCTTTTCCTAGATTTAGTTTTTGATGTTGAAAATAAACCGCCTTTTCTGTCAACACTTACACACCCCTTGGGGTTAAAGGCCATTTTCATCTGGTTTTTAATATGTGCCTATATGAGATTCTGGCTAACCAGCAGTCATAGGCGAAACTCCTTTCTAATTTCATATCCATCATACCAGCAGCAATGCCTTTGGCATTCTGATTTGCCATTTGGGTGATCCGGCACCTAGGCTGGCAGGACAGTCTAATTCTAACTTTCTGTCTGCCTGAAATACTTAACCAACAATTATTTCTAACCATTTCTGCCTTTCTTGTAGATATTGGCGTAGCAATGGTCTCTCCTTTTAACTAATTTAGGTTGAATAGAAGATTTTCCCTGTCCATAATAGCCTAAACCCACTCAAAGTTTCAAATTACACTCCATAGTTGCTGCGGCTATTATGCCCATATCAGTAGGATCTGACAATCCGACTTGCAACGAGCTTACTTCCCCCATGAACCTAGCAGTTTCCCCTGACTCCACTGCCATCTCTTTGGTGTCACTGGATTCATCCACGACTACCAATAAAGAGAACTTTGCTTACTTCTTATTACCCAAGAAGATAAGTAATATATCTCACCATGTTTCCTTTGAGGCCTGTTGGATACCAGAGCCATGGGCAATTTCATGAGCGTTGAGTTAGCCCAATAATTGGAACTGGACATGGATGCAGGTCCATCGGTGATAGTGGCTTCTTCAGCCTCCCAGACATTGTTTGTTGTCCGTTGGCCAGTACCTTTTTTGTTACACCAGTTTAGCTTCTGTGATCAATTTTCCACTATGCCAAACCTGGTGTTTCCGGTGATCTTAGGGGTGGGATGGTGGTGCCAACAACATGTCAAGATCCACTTAGAGTCTAACATGCTGTCATTCATTAATGATCAACTGGAGGGTGAATTTCCCTTAGTTGACACCCTTAAGAAAACTCAAGGTCATAGTTCTATTACTTCATGTAACAGACGGGGCTCACAAGGCCCAGCCCGCCACCAGCCCTAAACCACCACCCACATATGTGGCTGTATCAACTCCATATGGTCCTGTCCATATGGATGGACTTGCCGGGCATCTGGGCTGAGGTGCAGTGAACCAGCCTCTGTCGCCTTGGGCCCCCAGGCTGAGGTGAATCCCTACGGCCTCTGTCGCCTTGGGGTTACCCAGCTGAGGTGCGGTCATCCAGCCTCTGTCACCTCGGGCCACTCTGGCTCCTTCCCCTCTCACCAGGGTAAGGCCACTATCAAGAGGATCCCAGCGCATCCACCCCTCTCCTCTCCTCCTCATCGTACCACCATCTACATCCCCAATCCTTGCTTAAATAGATAAAATTAAATAAACAGATCCAGCAAATACTGGCCTTTATTGGGAATGGACTCAAAGTCAGAATTGAATTCCAAATCGAGGTTTGATGGGCTGACCTCGCTTTGATATACTTTTCCTAAAAAGGCAAAATGAATTATAGTTAATGAGCGGTGCAAAAGCCTCTGGAATTGATGGCACCCAGTTAACTCAATGGAGAATCAGAGGGGAACCTCAGAACAAAAATCAATCAAATAATTGTTTTTTAATTTTTAATCCATTATCAACCTGAATAGGAAAATCCTATTTTTGGAATAATGGAGTTTAAACTATCAATGTACACAAATCTCATAATTCCCTACCTTATGAGATTCATGTATGTTCGTTGATCATTACATTACCCCCTTGTAAAATAGAAATCCCAGTGGACTCATACCTAAACTGGCAAAGTAGGCATGCAGCGACCAACGACTTTTTTGACAGGGGACCTTTTTGCAAGTAGCTTGAGAAAAATTGACCGGAAATCCAGAGACCCTGGATCAAATCAATGGGCTCTCTGGAGGTCTCCTGGTGGGCACAAGAGGTCATCAACTGCCAGCAGTCTGGCCCACCCCAAGCTACCCATCCCCTTCGTTGAAAGGCCCTACAAACCAATGAAAGGGACCGATGACCAACTGCAATGCTTGGGACATCGACTGCGGCCATCTTGAGGGCTGGATGGTACCACAGCCCGCCAATGAAACTTTGATTTTGGAATAATGTAATGGGCAGAGCTCCCAAGGCCCAGCCCGCCACCAGCCCTAAACCACCACCCCCATATGTGGCCTTACCAACTCCATATGGTCCTGTCCAAATGGATGGCCTTGCCAGGCATCTGGGCTGAGGTGCGGTGCACCAGCCTCTGTTGCCTTGGGCCCCAAGCCAAGGTGCATCCCTACAGCCTCTGTCGCCTTGGGGTTACCCAGCCGAGGTGCAGTTATCCAGCCTCTGTCACTTTGGGCCACTCTGGCTCCTTTCTCTCTCACCAGGGCAAGGCCACTCTAAAGAGGATCCTGGCGCATCCACCCCCTTCCCTCTCCTCCTCATTGTACCACCATCTGCACACCCAATCCTCACTTAAATAAAAAAAATTAAATAAAGGGATTTAGCAAATAGCAGCCTTTATTGGGAATGAACTCAAATTCAGAATAGAATTTCTAAAGTGAGGTCCAATGGGCTGACCTCACTTTGATATACTTTTCCTAAAAAGGATAAATGAATTGTAGGTAATGAGGGGTGCAAAAGCCTCCAGAATTGATGACATCATGGTAAATCGATGGAGAATTGGAGGTGAACCTCAGAACAAACTACCAATCAAATAATTAATTTATTTAATTTTATTCCGTTATTGACCCAAATAGGAAACTCCTACTCAGAATAATGGAATTGCAACTATCGACACACACAAATCTCATAGATCTCAACCTTATGAGATTCAAGTATGATCGTTGATTGTTACACTTCTCTCATCTATCCTATGTGTCTTCCATCCAATTTTTCTATAATGTTTAATGTGTTATCAAAGTATCTTAGATTCTGAAAAGGTGGATCGTCTGCCTCCTCATACTAAATTTGACCCAATATTGTGTATGACAGTGCAGTTGGTGAATATCAACTGTCCGTTGTACCCCCATACAGCAGAGGTGGAGGTTGCTCTCAACACTTGGTTGTAAAATATGCTGAAAAAGGGTGGTTGTTTAAGGAGGCATCGCCAGTTGTGTCTCCCATCATCTTCACTAAAAAAGAGGATGGTTCCCTCCATCCCTGTGTGGATTATGGACATTTAAACAAAGTTATGGTTCACAATCCCTACATCCTACCTTTGGAGAAGACAATAAGCCAAGCTATCACCAAATCTTGTGTGTTCTCCGAGCTGGATCTGGTCAACGCCTTTAACGAGATTCGAGTAATAGAAGGTCAAGAATGGTTAACAGCAATCTGGATAAAGTGAGGTATTTTTAAATTCCGCATAATGCCCTTTGGGCTAAAGAATGCCCCCGCTACATTTCAACAAATGATTGACAGTGTACTGGGTGACTCCAGTTTAATTGTTCAGTCACATATATGGATGACATTCTGGTTCACTCCCCGACTCCCAAACAACATGCTATTGACTTGGAAGCAGTTGTGGCCGCCTTGCATAAGGCAAGCTTGTTCATTAAGCCTTCAAAATTCGAGTTCTATAAGGAGGAAGTTACCTTTCTTAGGAACCTTATCCTTAAAGATGGCTACAAAATTCCTCCCAATAAGGGATGCTATCCAAGAATTGCCAGCCCCAACAACCAGAAACAATTAAGGAGTTTCTTGTTAACCATTATTTTCTTAGAAAAATTTTCCTCAGCTCTTTCCCAGCAAGCTGCCCCGCTCCACCCCTCACAGGCAAGAATGTACCGTTTTGCTGGATGCCCAAATGCCAGCAGGAATTTGAATCGATCAATGAGGTGTCTTTATCCCCTCCTGTCTTGAAACACATGGATACCGCCAAGCCATATATCGTTGCATGTGATGCCTCCTCGGTGCAGTGGGGGCAGTGTTGCTCCAAGAGCACAATGGCTTGGAACATTCAGTCGCTTATTTTTCCCAAAAAATTTACCTCAACGGAGCAATATTGGTTTATCTATGACAAGGAGTTGGAAGCCATGTCATGGGCATTGACTCATTAGAGGTACCTGTTGCAGGATGCTCAGCATGATTTGACTGTTCGCATGGATCACCAAGCTCTCTTGTATTTCCATAAACCCCAAAAACTCGAACATTGGCAAGCTCATACCTATCAGGACTTGTGCAGCTTCAAATTCAAATATGAATTCATAAAAGGTGCTCTTATTGTTCTTTCCAATTTTCTCAGCTGCATTTGCACCCACTGTCCCCCAGATTTAGAGGATATGATCTTGTTACTGTGATTCCCACTGCCAAAATTTTGTTGATTGTTCCCCCCATCATCTCTTCTGCCGCCCTTGCTCCCAATGCCCCGCTTGTTGCTCAGGTTTCTCCAGCCAAATGACCTGCCCTGAAGGGGTGGTGTTATTCGAGCAATCTGACCCTTTAAAATCATAAACACTCTCTGTACTCCTTGGTAGAGGGACTCATTTCATTTATGTCGCAAATTTGGGTTCCCCCTCTCTTCCAAGTTGAGTTATTTTGTGCGCACCATGATCTTGCCACAATTGGCCATCCTGGCAACAAAAATGCAACGAATTGATAAAGTGACCTATAACTGGGTAACTTAAATAAGGAAGTTCCAGCTTGGATCACTGATTGTGTTACCTGTGCTCAGGCAAAGTCGGACCACTCAGGAAGGAAAGGGTCTCCTACACCCATTACAACAGGCGGAGGGTCCATGGACATTGGTGTCCGTGGATTTTATTGTAGAACTCCCCTGTTCTAATGGGTTTACAACAGTGATGGTGGTGGTTGATTGCTTCACCAAATTTTCCCTTCTTATTCCCTGTGCTTCTTCAATCACATCTGAAAAGACTGCTCAGCTCTTTGTACGCCATGTGTTCTCAATGTTTGGCCTCCAACAGGAGATCATTAGTGGCCGAGGACCTCAAGTCACAGCATGGTTTTGAAATGAGTTTTTATCCATCTTAAAAATCACCCCCTGTCATTTCACCACCTACCATTTCCAGTCCGATGAACAAACCAAGTGGTGTAACCAAATTTTGGAACAGTATTTGCATTGTTACACTTTGGCCGCCAAGGATACTTGGGCCAATGACCTCCCTCTCGCCCAATTTTCCTATAACAAAGGTACTCATGCTTCAACGAAGTTTTCTCCCTATGAAGCAACGTTAGGTTATAATCCATCCTTTTCAGTCAGTCCCTGTATACGCCCAGAGGTTCATGCTGCCATAGAGCATGTTGAGAATATCCAGTCTACCCAGTCCTTAGTGCGGGAGCACCTCACAAAGGCTATCAATGATTATAAACAGTTTGCGGATTGCAAATGGCTTCCTGGTCATGATATCATAGTGTGCTCTCATGTTATGTTAGACACTCACTATCTGCGGATGCTGGTACCTTCCCAGAAGTTTGCAAGCAAGCTTTGGGTCACCACCTGGTGGAGGAAGACTTGTGCAATGGTGCTTTTCAGTTGAAATTGCCAGCTCATTGGAAGAAGCACCCCATCTTCCACATGTCTCTGTTTTCCCCATTCTAGTGTATCATCCCCACTGAACCCAAACCAAATGTGATAGAGGATGCAGAAGAAGCAAAGGTGGAAAGCATCCTAGCATTTCGCAAATCCCAGTGGTCAGTTCAATATCACGTAGCCTGGAAAGGGTATCAAGCTTATGAAAAAATTTGGGTTAAGGCTCATGATTGTGCTAACTGCATGGAACTTGTCGAAGCGTTTCATGAATTTCCACCCCAATGCCTCCATCCCCCCCAAAAAAGTTGCAACAGTAATGGCGATCAAACTATCCAAAGCGCACAAAAATGTGGCCCTAGTGCAGTTCCCCAGCAGTGATGCCTTCCTTTGGAAAAAAGGAAGAGTAATATAAGTCCCAGTGAACATCCCCTGTGTGTCTATCAGGCCCTCTTCCCATTTCTGAGTAAAAATGCTCTAAAGAGGGTGGCTTTACCACTCATCACCCAGGGCGAATTTTCCCATGTGGTAGATGAGCGCTGGGTAACAGTTCTACCTCTTCAGATCCCTCTCCCGGTGCCCACACTCACCTTGGTGAACTTGTACGTCTGATCATGGAAATTTGTGCTGAGATCGCCAAAATGAAGTCAATCAGTCTATAAATGAGTGGAAAAGAGCCTGATGATCAGAATCCACATAGTCAAAAGGAAACGAAGATTGATTCATTGGCCAGAATTGATGACAGTTTCAATTTTGCCAATACCACAATCATTGAAATTAACCCCTCCCAAAATTGTTGGGGATGATCCCCAGCGTGCAGGTAGCATCATCAGACACCATCGATAAGAGTTTGAAGCTCCTTTCCAGAAAATGGGCGTTGCAGATAAAGCAACGCTTTTGACCAAATGAATGGCCCATCGACTGGGTATGGGCAGGTTGAACATCCTGAACCCATTCTCAACCAATTGGGACAGCCTCTACGTGGGGTGGCCTTGGGGAATTCCCGTTGCTCATTGGTCCAGATGCCATCATGCCAACTGCTGGAATTGCAGTTGAGTCTCAATTCAGGCATTCAAGGTCAAACTGACTCAACTCGCCCCACTGCTGAATCCTTAAATGTTGGTTCCCAGTGAGCTTATCTGCCCCCATTCCCAAATATTCTCCAGTTAGGTCAAACTTAAGGGACCTAATCCAGGCTTGTTTCCTCATCAATTGACTACTATTTAATCAGTTTCTTGCACTGAGAAAATTGCTGGTCGATTTTTCTTCCTTTATTTTTCATTAAAAACCTTTCCCAGATTTAGTTTTTTTAGTCAAAAATAAACCATCTTTTCTGCTGACACTCACACACCCCTTGGGGTTAAATGCCATATTCGTCTGGTATTTTATCATGTACCTATACAAGATTCTAGCTCACTGGCAGTCATAGGCGAAACTCCTTTCTAGTTTCATATCTGTTGTAACAGCAGCAGTGCCTTTGGCATTCTGGTTTTCTATTTTGGTACTCCGGAACCTAGGCTTGCAGGCCAGTCTAATTCTAACTTGCTGACTGCCTGACAGGGTGGGGCTCTGTCAGGATTCTCCCTTTATTGGGGGAAGCCCCAACTATTGGTCATAACCCACCTATGGGCGTATGCCAGATTGGAATCCCCATTAACTTGGGTTAAGCCCAATCAGAAGTATTGGGGATCAACCCTGATAATATTTAAATTATATAATTTGACACTGACAACTAATGCCAAGGATGTCAAAACTTAATCAGCTTATGGCGAAATCCCTTTCAGTGCTTGCACCCCAATTAAGTTAACTTTTTAGAACCTCCAGCGAATTATGCTCAGGATGGTCCCGCTCCCTTTTTATCTATCTTGATCATCAATTGACTCTGAGATTTAACTTTCTTGATCCAATTCTAGACTCAATGTCCTATAAATACCTTTAGGTTTAATAAAATAAAATTACATTTTCTCGCCTATCTCCTTTCCAAATTCTAGTTTTACTCAAGGCCTTAATGTCCTAGATCACTGCTGGGGGCTCTGGGGCCCTGATTAATAGGGGACAGGGTGGAGATGCTCCCCTGAAGTCCCAACAACCCTCATTTAAGGCTAAGAGTGGGCTATGTCAGATTTAATACTTTAACTGAGGTAAGCAGACCAGGGGATGGACAATACTGATATACGTTTTGGGATAGGGGGAGGTGATGTATAGCGAGATTTAGGCACCAAGAGTAGACGAGCTAACTCAGTTGGCAACTGGTACTGCCAGGTATAGGGGGGTTGGATGCCTTACTCTGAAGGGGTTTCCCCCTATTATGGAGCAGATGTAGAGGAAAGGGTCCGTATGCAGAAGCAAGACTTAGAAAAATGATTCAACGAGTTGTTGTTGCTTTGGCCTCATGTATCTGTATAGCCAGGCTTGGAAGTGTTCCAGTAGGTGTAGGTGAAATCAGCTGATTGTCCTATGAATAGTTGGCACAGTTCCCTTGAAGGCATCCAGTGCTACGGTGTGGATTTCCCACTATGAAATGGTGCTATCAGCGAGCGGAGTGTGGGTGGTATCATGGAAAAATTGGTTGGAGTACGAGGAGGCTTCTGAAGATATACAGCTCCTGGTCATTGTGGGTTCTTAACTGACGCGCAACTTTCCGCCATATGGCTCTAGATGGGGGGCATACTTCAAGCGGTAGTGCAGGGTCTTATCCCCTCCACTCACTGCACACGCTGCATGAAGAGAGTTGGAGCGATCTGCTGTTATGTAGGTTCTTCTGAGTCAACGCTAGGTGTTAGCTCTTACCCTTGGCTAGAGGAGCGGATGATGTGCTAGCCTTTATATTGCCTGCTTTGTTGTGAGGTGTAGGAGATGTCTAAAACATCCATGTAATCAATTCTTGCATTGAATGGGACCACGTCGTGTGTGTCCCTCTGGGAGTGGTCATTTGGTTTCCTTAGCGTGAAGTGAGCTCTGGGCCTTCCCCTTTCCTGCCTAGTGCTTGTGATAGTGACATTCCACCCTATGTGCCTAATGGTGCAGAGGAGGCGCTTGAAGTGAAGGGGGTACATGTGGGCCCGCTGCGTTGAGGCAGTTTGCTAGGTATGTGACCAGGCTGGATGGGTTGTGTGGGTTACATAGTTTGAGTGTCTTTACAATGTTGGCCCTCACTGCTCTAGACCAGTGTTGTTGTGGGAGGTCTGGGATTAGGACTTCCTAAATACAGGTGCCCATTATGCAGTTGACGTGGACCACAAAGTCTATTAGGCCCATGCCTCTGCTGGAGCGTGGGCTGAAGAGTGTTTCCACCCATACAGGTGGCCGGGACCCAGGCCACAGCCATCCCTGGATAAGTGCGCGGATTGAGGATATGAATGTAGGTGAGAAGGTTGATTATGTGGGCAGGGAACCACAGCACCAAGAGGATGAGTGAGTTGGTGACTGTTACTCACCCCGTTAGTCCTGGGGATCTTCCCTTAAGGGAGGTGATACAGTTGGACATCCGCTGTAGTAGGTTATTCTCAATTGTCTCATTGGCATACCCCCTGTTTCCAGCCATATCTCAAGGTGGCGAGCAGGGTTTGTTGAGGTAGGTGATGTAAAGGGTAGAATGAGTGGGTTGTTCCTTCATGGGGGGCTGTGAGCTTGGGTGTTGTGGCCCATTTGTTAGTGTACTTGCCTAGGAGGATTATTTTCGTTTTATTTTTGTTGAGTAACGCGTTTCTAACAATGGAATATTCCTCCAGGTTGCATTCCAGCTGTCAGGCATCATTGTTGTTGGCTATACCTGTCACGCAGTCATCCACAAAAGCTAGAATTTTTACTGCTGGTTGGCCTTGTGCAGTCATGCCCATGAGACATGAGTCAGCGATGCAAAGGAGTGGAGCAATACTGAAGTTATACAGCAATGGGATGAGGGGGTACACTTGTTTGAGCCCTCTGTGTGGCATGATTTTGTTGGTTAGGAAGCCTGGCCGCATACAGCCATGGATGAAGATTCTGTAAGGAGCATCGCATAGTTTATGAATATGGGCGGGAGTTTGAAGGCGTTTAGGAATTCCTTCGGGTATGGACAACTAATGTGATCATATGCCTTCTCCTGTCTATGAATACCAGGGCTCCAGTTGCTTTGGACTTGCATATGTTGGCGACAGAGTGTATATTAGTCCAGATTGAACGCCCTGGTATGAACCTAAACTGATTGGGCGACTGGACTTTGGAGGCTAGTGTGCCTTATCTGGTGGCTAATATTTTTGTTAGTAATTTGTATCAGTGTAGAGAGTGCAATTGGGCGCCAGTTGACCAGGTCCAGTTTGTCGTCCTCCTTAAACAGAGTTATGACATAGGAGTCCTGGCCACCAGGTAGAAGCTTGTCTCCAGCAGGCATTGGATCATTAATGCAAAGAGGAGGGGTGCGATTTTCTTGAAGTACTTTTTATAAAATTTGTAGGGTATCCCATCAGGCCCAGGGCAATTCCTACATGGTGCACCATGGACTGTGTCCCAGAGTTCCTCCTGCATGATTGGGTTTAGGAGGTTATAGTTCAGCAGTGCGCTTTGAATTCCAGTGATGTGTATAGAAATCTTTATCTTTTTGGTGGTCAGTTGGGGTGTCATGGTATAGTTTTGGTGTAGTAGTGATGTACTTCTGCCTTGACCTCATCTGGGTCAGTTGCCATGGTGCTGTCATCTTTGCGGACCTGTTTGCACGTGGGCTGGTTGCTGTGGGAGTGAAATTGGCAGAAGAAGCATATCAAACAGTTTTCGCCTTCTTTTATGAACTTACCTTTTCTTGATACTTTGATTCTGGACTGGTGTTCAAAGATGAGAGCATTTAGGCAGGCGATTATTTCCGCCCATTTGCGCATGCAGTTGGGGCTATAGCCGAACTTCAGGGGTTGAGCTCAAGGTGGTCCAGTTCCACCAAGGTGCACCTGATTGTGGCTGCGTCAGTGGTGTACTTAAGTGAGGCGAGAAGGTGAGTGTTAAATTAAAGGATCGCTTGCTTAATAAATTAGATTCTGCATGCTTAATCAGGACGAAGTTTGGCCAAATGATCCTTAATTTTGCCAGGGGCTTATGGTATTTTGACCGTTCAGAAACTCAATAGGCGTATTCAAATAGCCCTTGACTCTTCTGGTCAATTTTGGGATTAATTTTCCTTTAAAATTGGGAACTTCTTCCAAGGCAGGAAAAGTTAAGAGCTGTGGATTCTGAGAATCCAGCTTGTAGCACTCTTTAAAGGAGAGATTCTGTAAACACAGTAAAGTGTTTGAATAAATTATATCTATTGTAAGTTTGTTATTTGATCCTTATTCATTAGGCAAGGCACCGGTATTTATACCTCTAGAGCATCTCCTGGCCACATTTAAGCAAGTAATTCCAACAGATTATTTGCCACCATAGTTCAGCCCTTGACCCCTATGACTATGAGATATTTCTAGTTTATTGGTGGAAAAATACTCTTAAAATTGGAAAGAATTCAGGGACAAAAATTGGAATAAGTACGTGAAAAATTGTCCAGGATTCCCTTGATTTGAGTTTCATCATACTGCTTAAGAAATAAATCTTCTGTGAAAATTTTTCATTGACTGAAGTAATTGACCTGGATACAGTTTCTTTCCACTTAACATCAAATTTGAGAGATTTTTGAAAAAAGTCAATTTTCCACCACAGCCTCACCACACCAATTTCCAAATTTATGTCCTCATATCAACCCCCTGCTGCCCTAGTATGGGGCAACGGTGCTCCGCCCACTAGCGCTTACCACCCAGCAGGCAAACGCGTGTGGACTAGCTCATCTAGTCAACCAAACAATCAAGCCAACATAATCCTCCAAGGGACCTAGCACTGCACCTCGCATGAGTCCACACAACCCGCCCCACCACCTAGCCCTACCCCAATCAAGTAGTCACTTTTTCCTCTGCATTAAGTATGGATGTCTCTTCACGTAAGCCAAAAAAACAATAATTGAGCTGGTAATGCCCACCTTTACACCAGCAGGATTTATCAACTTCCACCCTTATAAAGGCTACTTTGATATTAAATTTACTACTTAATAGTATGCAGATGCTGCTGCAGCAACGCCCTTTATTTATAAAACACACCCATTACACGACCCTTAAACGCCTCCCCAATGATACCACGCTCATAGTGACCTTTGCAAACCTCCGCTCCTTCCTTCCCCCTCAAACATTCTATGAGGAGTTGATGTCAGGGCTGTCCACTTATGGCACAGACCCTATCCTTCAATTCACTGTCCCAAGTGGTTCTGAACACCTTGCAGCACCTCGGGCAATGGCCATCATTACCCCCACCAGCTAACCATGGCCCAGCACATCCCACCTTGTGCGTATATCCCATCCACAACCAATCATTTCTTTTGGGCCTGCACTGACAATGGTCGCACAATTTGCCCCCTCTGCTATGAAGTGGACCATTTGAAAAAAGCATGTCAATATAATTCACACCCTGCAAACACGGCCAACTCCACCTATGAGGCCACACCAACAGCACTCAAGTGGGTTTTGGCTGCCCCCACCCCAACAGGCCATGCACTCAGATCAGAAGCAAAATCTAGCACCTCAAACCTAAGCTGGCCATTTTACACCCATGCCAACCAATAAGTTGCAGGCTTGGACCGTTGTTCAATACAGAAAATCCTCCACCTCAAAACTTACTCAACCACAGCCACATATCACCAAATCAATCCAAGTCAAACAATAACCATGGGACTTATTGGATGAAATGACCAAATCTGGTGAAACTGTCCCACCTTCTGCTAAACCAATCGATCTAAAACCTTTTATAAATTCAGACTTTGTTGTCCCATTGCCTCCCAAACAATATGTCCCTAAACCTAATGCTGTCCCATACCAAAGCAACCAACAGCTTACTGAGGGCGTGGAGGCCTCGCCCAAAAATTGCCATCTTTGTGAAGCTGTAGCAAAATCCATCAATGTTAAAAAATGGCTGCATCCCTATTTGTTCCCTCCAATTTCCTCCTACTGCAAAAGAGGAAATTCAACGCCTTTACGAAACTTCCACCTTTTCTGTAAAACTTGTCGTTTCTCTGGTATAGTTTCTTCCCATCTATACATGTCACAAGAGCAAACATTGTTGAATTTAGCCCAACATACCAAAGTGTACATCCAAGCCAAACACCATGTTGCTGAACTCATAGAGGCCTTTATCCAGGCCAAAATCGTCAAACTCAACTGAAATCTACCTCACCTTGACCCTCATCCTGCGGATGTCCCAACCACCTTACTATCAGCATTGGTCCAATTTTTAATTCTAATCCTGAGGGTGAAGATTTTGATCCGCCTGATTCACCTCCCCCTGCCATGGTGGGTAAGTGGCATGCCGCTGTGCCATCAGTTAAGTTTCTTTTTTGTTATTTTTGTTTTTCCTGCTGCTTGTTTAGGGCAATCAGTTCATGTTTTTGTTTAGTTTAGTTTTTGAGTTTCTGTTTTGGTATTGTACATCCCCTAATCAGCTTGCCTTATTTAAATAAAAAGAAGTAAATGACGCACCCCTAATCAGGACGTTAGCAGGCCTCTCTCAATAGCACTAAAAACTTCCATTTGGGTAGTCCATGTTCAAACGCTATTTTGACAATTATGAGGATTGAGATACAAAACTCTTTATAGGGTGGTAAAAGAGATTATCTTTAGGAATAGCTCAATTTATGTTTTATTCATACAGCTGACAGAAATGACTCCCTAACTAGGATGTCAACTGGCTCTCAATAGCAATTGGTGTCGGACATTTGCCCTCTCAGCTGCAGAGGAATAATATCGTGGGTAAATTCAGACAAAACAAGGAACTGTTGGCCATTTAAAAGTTTCTGATGAACCTAAATGTGATTTTTAAATATTGAGACTGAAGATATCGGGGATATCAGCCAAAAGACCCTGTAAATTCACAGTGGAAACCCATTAATTGGGGTAACACCATTTTAAAACTCACACAGGCGCTAACAAAAAAATCAAACAGTTTGATTACTCCAAACATGTGACGGACTTTGGGGCAACCAACGGAAGGTACTCCCCCAACCATCACCAAGTACTTCACAACATCTATGTGGGGCCACCCCTTTTATAGGCATGGCAGAGGTCCCCCAAGGTGAAAGTAATTTATCTAGTTTTGATTGGCTGTGGTACATCAAAAACTTACCGCATTGGTATATTCTGCCCCAAAACCCCAACTTTCATTTACCAAAAATTAACTCACTTTCCCCAAAATCTGATAGTATTGAAACCAATATTACCTAGATTGGTAGCATTGAAGCTATAAAAAACCTATCCCCAAATTCCATCCAACCCTCAAAATCAGTTTAAATACTGATCATCAAATATCAAGAAGGGACTGCTTTTTATTTTAGCCCACGCTTCTAAATAAAAATATAAAAACACATTTTATAGTAGCGCTTATTATTTATTCTATTAAAAACCTTTGTGGGATCCAGCGGCTTAGCACCAGCAAGCACAAGAAAGCTGGATTCCTGTAAAATGGTGCTCACTACAGGGGATCCCTGTACACAAAAATTAGATGCTTTTGAAAGGCAACTAATAAGCGCTTTGTTGCCTTGAGGAGCTTGAGCAGCGCCATAAAAACTCTCCATTAAGGGAAGTTCACCCCTGGTGAAGGGAGCGTTGCTACATTTTTATACGTTTACAAAGCTACTATGTATGGTGCACAGACAAGCAAAACGTTTGACACATCCTTCCTTGTCTAAGTCATCTAGGAAAGAGATGATAGTCCTTAACCTGAATCCTTCATACACCTGGGCAGAGGTGAAAGAGGTTCTTTTAGCTGAATTCAGATCACAACAGAGTCTACATAGGGAAAAACAGGCTTTATGCGCCTTAGTATGTTTGGAGGTGAATCAACCATTGCCTTTGCTGAACAAGTTTTATCTCACTGCACAAAGGTTGTATAACTCTAACATGCTTACCCTTGATGATGCTATCGCTGCCCTGTTGACCTGTCTAGCCTATCAACCCTCTCTAGCTAAACATATAATCTCAGTGAAATAACACTTCAAAAATATGCGTGACATTAAAGAGGCTTTGTTAGAAGTGGCCAAATTCCAATTATGTGCTAACACAAGTGTGACTGAGGTGAAACCTTAAGCTCTAACCATTAAGGAGCTTCCACCGACTGAACAGTTGGTATTGAGCCCACCTGTGCCTATCCTCCCTAATAGACCTGCTTACTCAAAACTCCTTAAAAAGGCAACACTGTCTTAGTGTAAATTGGAGTTTAGTAAAATAGTTGATACCACACTCCTGCACAAGTGCACCCAAGACTCTGTGCATTCTCTTCCAGTCAAGCAGGTAAATTTGTCCCCAAGGCTACCCAATCTTCTGTAGCCATCTCCCTTACTTCCATCAGGGCCTTGCCCGTTGTTAAGTTTACCCTTAGGGAGAAAGCTGTGGGGGGTTACGACAACATTGGATACTATATTTTGGGAGCACCCATGGAACTAGAGGTTCTGATCATTCATACGCTGGAGGAGTAGATTGTACTACCATAACTGAGGGAACGTACCTCAGCCAAATTTAGGATGGCCAAAAGTTATTGAAACTGCCAGCGATGGTGATCAACTCTTAGCTAGTTTGATTCAACCTCTTCAGTGGGTCCAGCCTATGAAAACCATCTTGGCTATCTATCCTGAGACTGCTTGCAAATTAACCTCCACCTTTTGGCTTAAGGAAATCCTAGCTTTATACTAACTTTAGAGGAACCCTCACAAAAGATGAAGTGGTTATACAAAAAGTCCAATTACTGGCCATCGTGGACACTGGCTCCCAGTTAACTTGATCTCTACTAAGCTTATCAAGAAGATCAAACTAGCACCTGATCTAGACTACACGCAAGAATTTGAAACCGCTGGCCCCAATAATACTCGTGCTATTGGGGCATAATCTTCCCTTCCCATTCAAAATTAGAAGCTTACCCTATCAGCCCCTGCTGTGGCTTTGGACTATAATGCATTTAATATGCTCATTGGCACTCATTTCATGATTGAGTATGATGAATAACTAATATGAAGCAAGGCTTTCTATTGTTGCTCAACTATGAAGTCCCTTTAGTCCTACCCAATAAAGAAACCCGCAAGCACAAATAATTCTTCCTGGTCAAATGCCCCTTTTCCACTATGACTTTACCTTATTCTACCTCCAGATGCATAACTAAGAAATTGCCAAACTCAGTGAATGTGAGGAAATGGCATTCCTTTATATGCTGCAGAGAGTTACTAATTAAGCCTGGTGAAAAACGCATGGTTGACACTAAAATCACGCCCCAAATACCACATCACTGCTTGTTACATATTACAAGTCTTGAGGGCGTTAGCCCCTTAAAGCCTTGGTACTTGTGATGGATCAGGTGGTACTTGATCCGTACATTGAGATGGATCAGTTAGTAATTGATCCAAATAGGAAATTAATAAGAAGAAACCTGAATAAAGGGGAATTAGAGAGAGGGAATTCGATGGTCTGAAGCTAAAATGCATCCAAGTCAATATGACGTTGGACTTACAAGCATTTTGGATGATCTCCATGGGGAATGAAAGATCGCCTGAGATATGCTGGACAATTCAGGAGAGCTTGGCATAGTGAGGAGCCTATCTTATATTTGCATATGCACTATATATCTGAGGATAGGCTGGATTGAATAGCCAGTTGACTCTTCTATGATAAACCCTAAAAATCCAATAAAGATTTGTGGCAAGTCGGAAAGAATATTTTATTTAAAATAGAATATTAGATCAAGGGCATGGGCTCAATAGTGGGCATGGTGTGGCGTTGGCGTGTTACTTGGCATCCTCCTACAGCGTGTGGACAGGAATCCAAGGGCACGTGGCAATGGCGGAACTCGGCGGATGGGTTCAGGGATTGGCTCTGGGGGCTGGTTCCTAGTAGAGTCAGCTATGTGGCTCTTACTTCCCAATTCCCTTTTGGGATATCGGAGCGAACCCATTTGTTACAGTACTCCTGAGATACTAGACCCAGCCTACCAGAAGCCTATTACCCTTTTGCTGGGAAACCTCACCTAAAAAGACATGGTCATTTAAAAATATCAAGAGATTGGAAAAAGCTTTCTACTTCCAGTGGAAGATACTAAAAATTATCCACTCTGTTGGCTTAATGGAGGGTTTGGGTTTGCCTGCGGATAACCTGGTGTGTACTATACCTAATGTTCATATTTTGGATGAGTTAACCCCATTTTAATTGGAGAAAGTTCATACTTTATTAGATGAATATAGCGACATAATCTCCAAATCTGACAATGACTATGGTCGCATGAAAGACTGGTGTCACACCATAGATGTGGGTGATGCCCGCCCTATTTGATCAAGACCTTACCATAAGTCAAAGTGGAAGAAGAGCAATTGAGGATGGAGCTCCAGCAATTGCTAGATGCGGGGTTGTTAGTTTCTTCACAAAGACCTTGGTCCTCCCCTCTGTTGCTTATTAAAAAGAAAAAAGGAGGTCATTGAATAGTTATGGACTACCAAAAATTGACTAATCTCATGAAAAAGGATAGTTATCCTATCCCACGCATTGATGACGCCCTGGACCAACTCTGGCTCTAACTTCTTTCCCGCCATGGACTTGGCTAGCAGCTATTGACAAATTGGACCTTTTTCTTCTGAAGATCAAGAGAAATGTGCCCTCATTTGGAGTGAGGGTCTTTTACAACCAACCAAATACCGCAAGGGTTGTGTAATGCACCTGCATTCTTTCCTCAGGAGATGGAACATAGATTGTGGGACCTGAAGTTAGCTTGTGTCATATATATATCTTTATGATATCACAGTGTTTTTATGAAACTTCATTGAACATCTTGATCATCTGAAGGAGGTGTTTTAAAGGTTACGCAAGTCAAATATTAAGTTAAAGCCTTTAAAGTGTACCTTCTTCCAACAGAAAATGGATTTATTTGGGCATTCCATTTTTTGAGAAGGAATCCAACCCATGCAAGATAAGATTAAAGCGATTTTGAAAAAGCCTCCTCTAAAAAATCTATGGGATATTCAGATATTCCTAGGGATGATGGGTATTACCATCAGTTTATACCTAAGTTTTCCAAGCTCAGCGAAACGCTTAGTTATAAAATCAAAAGTTGTTGTTAGGATCCGCCATAATGTTCATACAGGTCGTACACACTGAGCAAAAGACAGATGTTGTGGGGGTCGTCAGTCTTTTGGACACACTTGCAAATATACATAAAATAGGCGCAATTGCCCCAATCAACTCTTTTATTTATTTTAATAAATACAGCGACCTTTTGCTGTCAAACACTCTTTCTACTATTAACAACCTCCCTCTCTCAATTGCCCATCTTGCTTATAACAGCAGCTTCAGATGATACCGCTCTCATATCTTGGGCTATTCTATTCAGCCGATTCTCCTCAATTTAGGCTTAGTTTCTCTAACTATCTATCACCCTAATTGTAAGCGATTTACTTCATGTTCGTCAAATGTTGACATCGCCTTATTGCCTTCTAGCCTTTTTCAGAGGGGATCCAATAATAACCCATTATATCCCAATATTATCTCATCTCAAGGCACTCAAATAATCATAACTGATATCATGTTTGGCAGATTCTTTATTAATCCACCCTAGATGTCCCACAATTATTGTCCAGCCATATTGGAAATGTGACAAAACCCCTCCTTGACTGGACGATAAGGTTCCTTTGTTTGTATGGCTGGAGGAACTTCGCATGCACTTGGTTAATGATCTGACCACTTGTGGGGTCCTTGATGGTATACACGTTGATCCCGGTTATATCTATAACTTTGAACAGACCAATCCATATACTGGCCAGCTTGTGGTTCTGCCAAAATTCATGTTGGTCATGGAAGAGAACCATATCACCATCCTTGAACTGCACCAATCTTCTACAACGTACCAGATTGGCAGTATGATTCCTGATCTTCTTGGCTAAGCTGAGGGAATATGCTTCAGTTTGCAGTTTGATCAGAGTGTTCACAATGTTAGTCAAATTGCAGTGGGGTTCCATTCTGATGGTCTCTTCTACACATGAATAAAGTAATTCTGGAAGAGCCAGTTACAGCTGTATAGTAGTTGAAAGGGACTCTTCCCTGTGGAGGAATGGTAACTAATGTTATATGCAAACATGGCAGTGGAAAGGAGGGAGCTCCAATCAGAAGGTCGATCTGTTACTAATTTTTGTAGTATGTAAAAACAAAGTCCCATTCACCCGTTTGATCATTACATTGGATTTGGGGTGGTATGGGGTCATTAGAGCCCAGCGGATTCCCATAAGCTTATTCAGTTTAGGGAGGATGTGCAAAGTGAAGTTGGTTCCATTATCAGTTAGAATAAACTGAGGGCAGCCGTGTTGCTGAATAATGCATTCCATCACGAACTTGGCCACTGTAACTGCCCCAAATCTCATATATCCCTCGCTTCAACTCACCTGGTCAAGTGGTTGAAAGCCACAAGAATGTACTTACACTGATTGGCTCCTGTTGGCAAGGGACCAATGACATCAAGGGAAACTGTGTGCCAAGCAAAATGTGGTTTCACTACCTAGTATGAAGTCATATGGCAGAATGGCTTCTCCACTTGGCACTGATGTCAACAGGAAATAGTTTTGAGCACATCGAAGCTCATGCTTTCCCAATAGTACAGAGGGCGCAACAACTCCATTGTCTTACGCACCCCACCATGCCTGACTGCCTTGTGGGCGCTCATAATGATTTCCAGCTATGCTGAGGGTCACAGAAAATTCATTGTAGAATTGCCAATCCACTTGTACAGTTCCCCATTATTTTGGAAGGTGTTCATTTGCATCTCATTTAATGCTTTGATCACCTGGGACAGTTTGTCATCATAATTTCTGCTGAGCATCTTATTGTACATCACATCACTGAAATATGCTGTCACAGCGATAGTTGGCAATCAAGGTAGACAGTTGGCATTCTGATACTTTACTCCTGGGTGATGAAGGATCTTGAAGTCATATACCTGCAGCTTAAGAGCCCATCAAGCCAAACAGTCTTCAGGTTCTTTGAGGTTCTGCAACCAGCATAATAACGCATGATCTGATATGACTAAACTTTACCCCATGCAAATAGACTCTGAATTGCATATACAATAAGATCACTGCTAAGCACTACCACTTGTTCACAGTATAATCACGCTCATGGCAGTTCAGAATTTGACTACAGTACGCTACAGGATTTTCCTCTCCCTCATCAACTTTCTGAGAAAGTACTGCCCAACAGTGGAAAGGGACGCATCCATATGAACAATAAACTCCTGACTAAAGTTCAGATAGCCTAACACTGGTTTGCTGGTCAATGCTGTACAAAGTGTATCAAAAGCGTATTGATGACGTTCCATCAATTTGAGCACAGAGACCTTTTTAATAACTCAAATGGGGCCCCCAATACAGCTAAAATTAGGGATAAAGCGCCAGTAGTAACCGACCATTCCCAAAAATAACTGTATGTCAAGTTTACTAGTTGCAGTCATTTTTCTGATGGCCTCCACCTTTATCTGGCTGTGGTTTCAGCCATTTAGAGTCTACCACGAACCCCAGGTATTCCATCTGATCTTTTGAAGAAGTTATATTTTTAGAGCTTAATTCAAAAGTTCGCCTCATCCAGCCAGCAAAATACTGCTTCTAAATGATTGAGATGGTTCAAAAAAGGTTTGAGAGAAAATGTAATATTGTCAAGGTATACAAGGACACATGACAGTTTCAGGTTACCAAATAATAGTGTCCATGCCTCACTGAAACATAGACGTGACGTTGCACAGCCCTTGAGGCATCCGCGTCAGTTGAAAAAGGCCTTTGGAGGTGATTACAGCGCATTTTTCCTGTTCTGCTGAGGGTAACTCGATTTGCCAGTAAAAGATATCAAGTCCATCGCTTAGAAATAATGGGCTCCCCCTAACTTATCCAAAGCATCATCAATCTGCTACAAGGGGTATGAGTCATTTTTTGTAGTACTATTGAGCTTCCAGTACTCTATTACTACATGGTTGATGCTGTCCTTCCTTTTTACAATCAGAATGGGCGAAGCCCACAGACTCTTGGATGGTTTAATAATCCATGATCCAGAAACTTGTCAATTTCGTTAGTGACAATGTCTTCCGCTGCCCTTGATTGGCGGATTGGCTGAGACCTTATAGAAGTATTATCTCCTGTGTCTACTTAATGGACCACCCCCCAAACACACCCTAATTCATGATCGTCAAAAGTGAAATTCCTCTTGTACTTCTAAAATAAAGCTATTACTTTGTCTTTTTGCTCTTCCAATAGTCTTAGTAAGTTACTCCGTGGTACCATTGTTAGTACACTGGCTGGCAGTGTCTCAACTGGTAGACCAAACTCAATCAACGATCCAATATCGTGAACCTTAAGGACCTCTTCTCTTGGAATCAAATGTAAATATGCTACTTTTTGGTGTCACTGGATTTGCATTGGTTCAATCTGAGAGTTTGCTAACAGAACCTCAATCTCTCCATGGCCCAGAAGTATAATCACTGGAGCCACATGCATCTCAAACCGCATTTGATGATAGAGCCCAATGACTTCCCCAGATAGCCCAATAGGCACTTCCACCTCTAACTCAGTGTTCAAGAAAGAATGGATGTCCAGAACGAATAGATATGGGCCTTGCAGCTTGAAAGGGTATCCCTTGATATTCATATATCTGCTGGGGAAGGGGCCGAGTCTTGCGCTTTAGTCAGTGATAATGAACTGTCATCACCCCATCACTATATGCAAGGTTGATATGGCTCATATGTACCAAATCCTTCAGTACTCTTCTAGAGGTGAAGTAAATTGGGATTCACTGTCCCATAATGGCGAGGGTCTCCTCCATTATAATAACGACAGCCCCAAAATGGCGCAGGAAAGTGGTTCCAATTAGCAAGTTGTAGTTTTTGTTTGGTAGCACAATTGCCGGAGCTAAAATGACAATGGACCTAAAGCGCAGAGGTAGTGCACTGTAAACCCCCTCAGAGATGGTGCTTTCTGCTCCTGCAGTTCCATACACCATTTGATGGTCCACATCAGGTTTAACATCAACTTCGCCATCAACTTAGTGAAAACTATGTTGACTGATGCACCAGTATCTATTATAGCGTGAACTCTATTTTTCACTACAAAAATATCACAGAACGTACACTCAGAATAAGAATAATATTGGCTGTTTAATACGTGGACATTTATGGGATCCTTTTTTCAAGAAAACTCATTATCCCCTCGCCAACTCGGGGATATTAATTTAAAATGGCGTCTACCAGAAGGGCGACGTTTACTCCTTTCAGGGTTGGTGCATCTGTGGCAGAATCAAGCTTGTCCGAGGAAGCTTGATCAAGTATTTGACAGGCATACAGCTTTGGTTGTTCTAGGGATTCTTCATCCTCCGCTGCCTTAGCTTGAGTTCATGTCACTACGTTCACTCCTCCAACTGACTGCTAGTATAAAATACCATCATCGTATTGAGAGACTTCCACAGGATATACTACTATTGATTCATGAATGTTTGGGGCTGGGATTGCAGAGGTAGAGGGTCCCATCTCTACTCCACTCCATCTTTTCACTGATAGGTTTGATCTTGGTGTACGTAGTTCACACGGTAGCTATGGCAGAATTTTGCAAATGACCAGGGTGGCCGCATTCATAGAAGCTATCCCCATAAGAGCCACGTCCTTGATTGTCATAAGAGGGTCCAGATTGGAAACTTTTAGGTTATTTGGCATAATCAGGCCCAGGTCAGCAAGATGACTATTGACATTCGGCATAACTAGGTCCTGGTTGGTAGCTAGGTTGCTGACTGTTTTTGTGACCAGCCCATTTACGCTGATTTCATTGTGAGTATATTTTAGCCAAGGATGAGGCGCGGATTTATAGTAAGGCCAAGTATTGCTAAATGGAGCTGGAGTCAGATGATAGTATTCTCCTGAATAAAAGGGTGTAGTAGAGGTGGTAGTCTTCCATTCCATATTTGGTGGAGGTAAGTTAGGGGATATGCGATGCAAAAACTGTACAATCTTGAGCAAAGGTTTGTCATTATACAGAAGTGGCGAAATGACATTGTGAAGCTCTTGGTATGGCTTCAACGCGGAGGTCATTGCAATGCACAAATCGGCTTCTGCTAAGTACCCTGCCCCAATCAGCATGTTGGCTTCCATTGTGAAACAATCAGCAAACTCCAGGAGAGTCTCGTTTTAGTGGAATCTGATTGGTAAGAATTTCGCTTTCCACTGTGACATCTTTGAGGACCCCCAAACAGGCGAAGTATGGTATCCTTCACATCCTTATAGGTGACAGAGCTACTTGGGAGGTAACAGGTGAATTGATCAGCACTCCTGACGTCCAAGGCGGATATCAACAATATAGCCTTCCATTCTATCAAATGCACCTTTCACTGAAAATTCAAACTTTTGAAGAAACCATGGATGTTTCCATTTTGATCAAATGGAGGTAGTTTCTCAATATTAACCTCCTCAACCCATTCTCGGTTTTTTGGCTCATACTGAGGAATGGATCTAGATCCAAAAGTAGTTTCCCAAAGAGAAGCTGGACTAGCTGAAGTTGGGATGTCCGCCACTTCTGGGGTAGCGTGACCTTCTGCTATGGGCTGCACCACCATCACTTAAGAGAATTAGCGCTCTAACTCATAGTCATATCCAGTACTACCATTCTGGGTGTAGTAGCTCCAGCCTCCGTCATATTCTTTCTCTCGTATGATGCCTCCTCTTGATGGTCATCCTCGTCCCAGTGTGAAGACTGATAGAGATCTGATCAACTTTCACTCTGCGCACTGCAGCGATTTGGTAGTATTGTCCAACCGGTTGATGGGTTCCTTACTTTGTTATCTCAAATTTTGCTTTGGCTAAACGTGCTATCAAGCTGATGTATGACAGCATTTTGTTCTTGGAGGAGTTCATCCTGTTTTTTGAGCACCACGTCTAAGGTAAGTTTGAGTTCCTCATACCCAGCTGGTGCAATGTTTCATGAAGATTACCCAGAAACACAAGCTGTGTAAGACATCTCTGGTGACTGGAGTTTTGTAGTTTTGGTGGTTGATCAATGGGCTCCCTGTAGTGAGCACCACTGTTACAAAATCGGATAATATCATTAAGATCTGCCATATTGTATGTACAGGTCGAACCCACTGAACAACAGATAGAATTTGTGGGGATCATTAGTCCTTTGGACACACTTGGAAATATACTGAAAAAGAGGAGCAATTGCCCCAATTGACTCTTTTATTTATTTTAATAAATACAGTGACCTTTCACTGTACCACTCTCTTTCTACTATCAATAACCTACCGCTCTCAATCACTCATTTTGCTTATATACAGCAGCTTTGGATGATACCGCTCTCATAGCATGGGCTATTCTATTCTGCTGATCCTCAATTTAGGCTTAGTATTCTCTAACTATCACCTAATTGTAAGCGATTTAATTCGTATTTGTCAAATTTTGACATCACCTTATCACCTTATTGCCTTATTTAGAGGCGATCCAACATTAACCTGTTATATCCCAATATTATCTCATCTCAAAGAACTCAAATAATCATAACTGAAATCATGTTTAGTGGATTCTTCCCAATCCGCCCTATTTGTCACATGACTATTATCCAGTCATATTGTAATCACAACACTCTTTCTTGCTTATTAACTAAGAGCACGCCTTTCTATTGAGGCGCTGAACAGAAGGCCGCTTTTGAGATGTTAAACCAACTGCTATGACAACGTCTTATTCTAAAGCATCATAATTACAATAAACCATATATCTTTTTACTGATGCTTCAGAATATGCCTTTGGGGCCATCTTAGCCCAACTGGATGAAAACGGTGTGGATCATCCCTTATCATATTTTAGTAAGATGCTGTCAAAAGCAGAACGCAACTATAGTGTAACTGAGAAGGAATGCCTTGCTGTTCTGTTAGCTATGAGGCACTACCTCCCTTTTTTGTATGGGACTGCCTTCACTGTGGTTACAGACCATGTAAGAAGAGTGTCTATAACTATCCTGTTCCCAGCGTAGTAGTGCATGGTGCACAAGGCCAACGCCAGGGAACCAGCCGTTAGTTCAAAAGTTACTATAGCCCAGAAGAGGGTGCTGAAGCAATATCAACTTTATAAGAGAAGTGCGATCATTATTATAAACAAATTATTAAAATTGATGTGGTGCACAAAGGGAAAAGGGGTTAACGTCCCAGGTTGGAGGGAACCTGGGCGACCCAATGGTGCACTAGTTGAAAATTTAATTATATTTAAAATAGATTGGTTTATATAGCGTGAGACCTCCTCAAATAGGTCCATGAACAGGATCATTAAAAATAACATAAGTAAAATGGGAAAACAGGAAAGTTCTTTTGGCAAAATCTACCAACAAGGAATGTTGGTCACGGAAAACAAATTTAAACTTGATTGGGGAAATTCAGGGTCTGCTGAAGTAGTCCCAACACACACACACACACAATAGGCAACCACTTCCATCCAAAATATGGTAGAATACACTGAAACTGACTTCACTCACGTAATCATTTGAAGTTGATCCGACCCAAACGCGTGGATTCATAAATGGAATGGGTTTCAAACCCCTATTCCTCAATCAACTGAATAGAACCATCATTGTAAATCAAATAAATCATTTATTTTAACGCCTGGGCCGACAAATGGTGCTGTTCTACACTTCACTAGTACCAACCTGGGCATATTTTGCTTGTACCCAGCGTTAGTATAGTGTGTGACTGAGGAGTCAGAGAGGGCCTGAAGCTTCATCTTCTTGGCCTCCTGTCGCCCAGCCTTATCCTTAGGGTTGGTACCCATTATCTATGTCATTTAACCATTACAGACCACGATTCCCTAAAATGGTTGCAGAATATGAAGGATCCTACTGGCCGGTTAGTCACTGGGCTCTAAAGCTCCAGCATTATGATATGAAGATTGAACATCGTGCTGGGACTTGTCACATGAATGTTGATGGGTTGACTTGGCTGCCCATCCTCCACTTTGAATAACAATGAGCAGAGAGGTTACGTGGCCTCTTAATGACCCCCAATAATGAATGATGAATATGAGCCAGTTCAAAAGATGTTAGCACATCACACCCATAACACAAAAGTGGAAAAAAAGGAAGTTGTATAAGCAGGTGGAGTCAAAATGGCTGCCTTACCTTTGGCCCTTGGAACGAGTACCTGCTATCCTAGAAGCTCACTCCACCTTAGGGCATGGAGAGGCTAAGAAAACTTTTGTGTGGATTTATGGTAGGTACTATTGTGATGGTATGATGGAATCTATCGTTAAAGTCTTGAAAGCTTGCCTTATATGTAAGAAGCAATCCTGTTTCAAGAATAGATATCAGTATCAACCCATTACCCCTAACAACCGTTCTACACCATCAGTTTGGATGTAGTAGATCCCCTTCCTCAGACTACTAGTGGTAACAAGTTTATTCTAGTAGCTATTGATCATTTCACTAAGTGGGTGGAAGCGGCTCTCCCTGATCAAACGGACAAGGCCACAGCCACCTTTTTACATCATTACCTTTTCTCTCCTAACATGGCTTTCCCCAAGACTTACCTGCGATAATGGTAAGAACTTCACCTCAAGAGTAGTCAAAATTCTGGCCACATCCATGGGAGCCCACCAACTTTTCTCAGCTCCATAAAATCCCTGTACCACTGGAATTGTGGAGAGAGTAAATGGTACCCTGGTATTCATCCTACGAAAAATGGCCTCTTCTGATCCACTTCACTGGGATCAATACTTACCCAGTGCCCTCATGGCCTACTGGATTGGTTATCGCTGGGTATTGAAAACGTTCCCATTCCATGTCTTGTATAGGCGAGAACCAGGTATTAACTGTTCTCTTAGTAAAGGATGTATTCTTCTCTGGAGTTGAGGAACCAGAGTAAGTTATGAGATGATTGTATCAACGCATCATCCAGCTCCAATCAGAGGCAATGACTAACTTAGCAAAACGGTAACAAAAGAAGGGCAGGCAGCCAATGAGCTCAAAACTCCCTACCTACATTCCAAGTATCTGACATGGTATTATACTACCATAACAACATCACTCCTAGATCAGTAAGCTTGGATCAATCTGGGAGGGTCCTTTCATCATCACCTACAAAAGAGGCGATGGAATTTCATAAAATTGCTTGCTACCAGAATCATCATCAACCGTGTACATTGCCACTTCCTTTGGCTTTATTCTCCCCCACTATTCTTGAGGGGGGCTATGTCAGACATTTGCCCTCTCAGCTACAGAGGAAATATGACTTGGGTCAAATTTAGCTGAAACGAGGAACTGCCGGCCATTTATGAGTTTCTGATGACCCCAAATGCGATTTTATTAATAATGAGACCAAAATTATCAGGGATATCAGCCAAAAGATCCTGGTCAATTCTTGGTGGAGCCCCGTTAATTGGGGTAATACCATTTCAAATACTCACACAGGCACTAACCAAAAAATCAAACGGTTTGATTACTCCAAACATGTGACGGAATTTGGGGCAACCAGCGGAAGGTACTCCCCAACCATCACCAAGTACTTCACAACATCTATGTGGGGCCACACCCTTTTATAGGCGTGGTGGAGGTCTCCCAAGGTAAAAGTAATTTATCTAGTGATTGGCTGTGGTGCATCAAAACCTTACTGCATTGGTATATTCTGCCCCAAAACCCCAACTTTCATTTACCACCAAATTAACTCACTTTCCCAAGATCTGATAGGATTGAAACCCATATTACCTAAATTGGAAGCATTTAAGCTATTCCAAACCTATTCCCAAATTCCATCCAACCCTCAAGATCAGTCTAAATACTGTTCATCAATATTGGGAAGGGATGCTTTTTATTTTACCTCTAAACTTCTAAATAAAAAAATAATAAATTCACATTTTATAGTAGCGCTTATTATTTATTCTATTAAAACCTTTGTAGGATCCAGAGGCATAGCACCAGCATGCACAAGAAAGCTGGATTCCTATACTAGGTACTTCCATTCTGGCAGTCTTGTACAAATGCTATCATACTGATTACAAGGATCAACATAATAATTTCTCCCTAGGGCGGAAAATTGATTACGTTTTTATCTTCAGGTCAATCTCAAACAATTTCTTATGGTGAATTTTTGAAATTTTCCCGAGTAGTTGGGACCAATTACCAAGTTTGTTGCAGTAATAATCAGCCTGAATGTGCAAGTGTATTCCGGCCTGAGCTTTTGGTAATATGATTGAATTGACATTGAGATTATTGGCCTGAGCTGTGTTATTGCAATAGGCTTTAATTAGAATATTAGCTTGAGCATTGAGAGAATAATTGGCCCAATGTGTTGATTGTAAAAAGGGTTTATTTTTGGGTCAACCACTAGAATCTGACATTTCCCCCACTTGACTTGAACATAAGCCCTAAGATTCACAATTAGCCTTCATCTATCATCATCATGTGTTAATTTTGACCCAAGTTGATGATAGAGTAGGCCAAGTGCATAGCCTTAACTTTGGCCCTAATTGCTGACAAATCTGGAGTTTAATTCTCTCCCCATCCTCAAGTGCAAACTAAAGTATTAATTAAAATATTATTAGTATTTAATTTTATTTTTATTATTTGTTTTTTTCTTTTAATACTACTCTATTACATTTTTCTTTTCTTCTTTTATTTACTATATTTTTTATATTGAAATGCTAATACTTCATATTTTCTCTTTAATTTGCCAAGCTCTTGAATCTTTTTATAACTTTAAGTGGATAAAGTTGAATATACAATCGGTTCCAACATCTCTGTTTATATAGTTACCATGTGATGTCTTCTCCATGTCAGTCAAGTTATGAAGATTGGCCATTATAACAAAATTGTTAAAGATGATTAGGTCTTCAATGTTTTTGTTCACAGTATCAGCTCAGTCTGAGCATAATTTTTTAAGTCATTGTGCTTTTAATCTAAGTCCATTAATTTCTTTAGTGCAAAGTGGCATGTATGGTGAGTTGTTCTGTGCTTTTAAATGTAAGGTCAACTAGGCATATTGTCTCTACTTTAGCTCCCCTACTGTGATAAGATCCAGTAAAAGGAGGTACCCGCATCTGAGCCTTTGCATTTGGTATTAAAATAATCTGAGATTTTCTTGTCACTAGATTCCATCTCATTTTCACTTTCTCATCGGGCAAAATCTACCAGGAACTGGTTGTGTGAATCCATTTCAGAGAGTGTACCTATTTTTATGTGAGGACCAGTTGTTAAATTCTGAGGATCGCTTGCTTGATAATCTAGATCCTTCATGCAGAATCGGGATGTCAGAAGGCTTCTCTTGATAGCACTAGGTACTCCCATTTGGGCAGTCCATGTCCAAGTGCTACCATGCTAATTACAAGGATCACAGTACAAAATTTTCCATAGGGCGGGAACTAATTTTCTTAGGACCAGCTCAATTTTTGTTTTCATCATACAGCTGATAGAAATGACTCCCTAATCAGGATGTCAACTGGCCCTCTCAATAGCACTAGGTACTCCCATTTGTGCGGTCCATGTGCAAGTGCTATTGTGCCAGATATTAGGATCAACATAAAAAGTTTGCCCTAGGGTAGAGAATTAAAATTTTTTTTATCTTTGGGTTGATCTAAAACAATTTCTTATGGTAAATAATCAAATTGTTGCTGATTAGTAGGGACCAATTGCCAAGTTTTGTTGCATTAATAATTGGCCTGAATGTGCGAGTGTATTTGGCCTGAGCTTTTTATATATAATTGAATTGATGTTGAGATAATCAGCCTGAGCCGTGTTATTGCAATTGGATTTCATTAGAGTTTTAGCTCGAGCTTTGGGAGGAAATTGGCCCAATCTGTTGATTTCCAAAGGATTTTTTTGGTCACCTACCAGAATCTGATAGCAAGTTTTATTAGTTTAACTTTGAAACTTGCTCAGGTTTTGATGAGGTCCAATACAAATGGAGCAACGAATTTTGTATTTGTTGCCACATATTCAACCCAATTGGATATTTCAGGTAATTTTATGTTTTCTGTGTGTAACTTCCTCCAGGCTGACACCTGTGCGGGAGTTCAGGATGGTGAAAGATGCACTAAAATGAGTTGGTGGTCAGAGAAATTTATCTTTTTTGTTGAGAAGTTGGAGATTTTCAAGTGGTGGGTTTTTGGGATGAGGATGAAGCTAATGTGGCTCATTGAGATGAGCGTTCCCTCACGTATTTTGAAGAAAGTCATGTGGGGTAGGAGTGGTGATTCAGGGGGAGGGTATCTTGTAGGACAAGAGATGCCTTCATTGCATAGAATTCAATGTGCCTCAGGGGTTATCCCCTGGGGTTAGCCATCAGTCCATGTTGGGGCTAGGCCCGCAGTTGAAGTCGCCCAACTGGATGGTATCTGGTGGGAGGGTTAGTGTTGGGATGGTTTTGAGGAATTGTTTTCTCTAGGATGTGGTGCATGGTGCTTAGATGCATGCTATTGAGTTGTGTCCTCTTGGTATGTGATCATTGCTACCAGGATGCAGCCTTGAAGATATGAAGAGGAGTAGTGATTTTTTTGTTATAGCTGACAGCTACTCCACAGTGGGATGTCCGTACCAATAGGATGGTGATACCCTGGCTGACCAGGATCTCATTTCCTCCTGTAGACAGTGGTTTCTTGAATAGCAAGATATCTACAGGGGTTTTTTAGGAAGTCCAGCTTTTTGGCTTTGGACGCTTGAGACCTGGCTCCCACGATGTTTAGCATCCCAATTGGCACTGAGGTACCTGTGGCGCCTCAGGAGCAGTTGGGAGGGCCATCCAGCCCTAAACTAGCGTTCATTTTCAGGAATTTTCTCAATATCACTGGGCCTTTCCAATATGTGTCATTATCCAATCTCTTACCCTGTGTTGATTTTGCACATGCCTTGCAGCTTTTAGGTTTGAGTTGGTTTTTAACGCTTATGGCTCATGGTGGTTTGGTATAGTTAATGATTTTTTTTGTGGTTACAGAGTTAAAATTTGAAGATGTGGGTCCCACATTTTTGTCAAAAGTGGAGCTGAATTGTCCAGCTAAATAAGCTGGATTATTACCGTTGTGATTCAGTCAAATTGTTAATAAAATTTTCGTCTTGGGTATTCTGCTCTAATTAGTTGTTTTGGTTGATTTCCTCTATGTCCTCCTGAATCTGACCAGGGTCAATGGAGGAGGCTGCGAATGATGCAGCCTTGGCTGCAGCCCGCTTTCAGGCATTCTGTACCAATTTGTGTACTTTGAGTGATACTGTGTCTATGAGAATGTATTTCCCATCTTCTCCCCAGATGAAGGCGTGGTTGGTGTCAACTAATTTGGAAAAGTCTTCGTCATCTTTGTCCATTGCATCATCACAGAAGTCTGGGCCAGTATGCCCTCCTTCATGGGGCATGCGTGTACCTTGTTCCCCAATGCGCTGAAGTGGTTGCAGATAGGCGGTGCGCTTTCTGGTGTGACAAGGAATACCTTTAACCCTCCCCCATCTTGGAGGTGAAACACTACTGTGCTAGGGATTTTTGTGAAAATCTCAGCCACCTCAATTATTGGGTTGATCACAACAATTGCTTTTCCTATGTGAAGGTTTGGCATATGGTTAAACTGCTTTAATTCGAATTGGTTAGTTTCTCCATAGGTGGCAAGTCCAGCTCAGAGCTCTTCCTTGATTACCTTATGGGAAAATTTGGTAGGTAGTGAGTCAAAGAATATGAACAAAGTGTTCACTTTGTTCCATCTAGTGCACGGTGCACATAACTTATTTGACTTTGGGAGGGCAATTTTGATGCAGACTTTTGTGGAGGCATCTGCATCTTCTTTAGTTTCAAATCCCATATCAGTTCATCTGCGGTGGAAGGTATGGGTGGTAACATACACTCCATGGGGGAAAAGGGAGGCCTGTGCCTCACCCGCTTTCTCCCACAGAGTTGGAGAATCTTCCCCTAGAAAAAGTCAGAGTCTGTGCACAACCTTTGATAGGGGTCGGCATACTGGATTTCCATGTACAAGTCTTGTTTAGTGGTAAACTCCACAAACCTGTACGGTGTCTGAGTATGTGGTTTCTTGGTGGCATTGGTTTCTGGTCCTCCTCCAGGAAATTTCTTGCATTTTGGCGCACTGTTTTGCCCATTGACTGATATGGCTGTCTCCCAATTTAATTGAGATTTGTTTAGATTGCCCATCTCCTGCTCGATTAGAGTTTTGTTGTTCAAATTGAATCGTGGTAACTAATGCTATTGCTATAGAAAGAAAAGTGTCAGAGTCAACCTTAGTTTGGGTGAAGTCTCAACTTTAGGGTGTTAAATATTAATTACTTAAACTGATGTCACCTTTACTTTTATTTTTACAACTTCAATTTATAATTACTATTTGATATTTAATTGGGGTTAAGGCCATTTTTATTATAATAATTATCTAGATGTTTTATCAGGCCTGATGCGCAAAAATCACTGATATTAATAAATTTTCAAGCGCTAAGCAATTTACCATTATAACGCCAAGTTTACAACCTAAAGAACTCTAAATAAGTTTCTCAATAGTGCTCCACTGGCCGTTGAATGTATAGGGAAGAGTGGCTGACCCAAGCTACTATTCAATTTAATATTAGGCTTGAGGATATATTATGTATTTAACACCTCTACTCAGTTCATATACCACCAAACGCCAAATATTATGCCTTATCATCTTTTGGCTTCCTAATAACGGATAATGGAACTCACTTAATTGTTTTACCATGATTGATCTCAGTCCAAACTTCAACAAAGAATCCTAATCTACTTCAACTCTGAACCAGGACTGTGCCATCGCCTCCTGAATTCCTGAATTTCTTTCACCCTCACACGTGGAATTCGCCTATCACTCATCACATTAATGATTTTCCTCAGTACTGTAAATAGTACTATCTTTTTTCTTGATAAAGTAATTTTTACAAACTGTATTTTTTAGTTGAAAGTCCAATTCTATATGACTCAAATATCTTGACTTATGAAAATTTTTAGGAACCTTTGAACAACTAGTGAAGGTATATTTACACTCAAGTTGTCTTGACAGGCACCTCTGAGTATCCAAACAATCAATTAATCATTTACCCTTGGATTGCTGCAAAGAGAGCTCAAAGCTAAGAGTGATTAAAATTATACTTTAATTATAAAAGCTGACATGAATGCCCCAGGTGTTATGCAACGCGCCAGCGGCTTTCCAGAGTGCTTTGGATTCTATCTTGGATTATTTGAAATTTTCTTGAATTCTGGTATACTAGACGACATCAACATATTCAGCAGGACATTCAATGTTCACCTTGAGCACTTGGAGGAAGTTTTTTACGCATAGCAAAAGCAAATTTTAAGATCAAGATGAGAAAATGCCAATTCTTTAAAATTAGCTAGAGTATTTGGGGTTTGAGAAACTCCGGTGGATTACAGCTGCAACCACAGAAGATAGGATCATTTAGCAGATGTTGACCCCAAAAAGTGTTCAGTTCATGTAAATCTTTCTTGGGATGGTCAGCTACTATTGGAAAATTTCAACAAATACTTAGCTAGAATTGCCAAACCATCTTTTCTCCTGTTAAAGTATCAAAAATTGAGTGAAATGAGGAGCCCCAAAAATTGTTCAATGAGCTAAGAAAAAAACAGATGTAGTCTGTCTTTAAATATTAAAAGTTTAATAAATAATTTATCATTCATATTAATGCTTCATTAATGATCAGCGCCATTCTAAGTTAAGTAGCTGATGATGTGAATGAGCATCTGGTAGCATATTTAAGTAGAACATGAACCCCAGCAGAAAGGACTACACTATGACAGAGTGCAAGTGCCTCGTGGTGATTACTACTACAAACAATTTTAAGTGTATATACATCTGACACAATTCAAGGTTGTGACCAACCACTCATCTCTATGCTAGTTACATAATCTAAAGGAACTAGAAAGGGTGACTGGCTCGATGGTCTCAGAAACTGCAAGCCTACAATTTTGAACTTATACACTGAGCAGGAGCAGCACACCAATATGTTGTTTGATTATTGAGATTACCTGCTATTTAAATCATATATCATCAAGCAGATGAATTATACCAACCGATGATTAAGAGAATATTGGGTTTTATCCCAGGAAATTAAGTGCGCACTAAGGAAAGAGATGAAAAATAATGAAATTAAGAATAGACAGTTAAACAGATTAATTGACATAAAATATACCTAAGTTTAAACTGTCAGAACAAGTGTAAATTATTTAAATAAACGTACAAAGTCATAGGGCATGGTGGCCTAAGAAAAAAACAATGGACCTTTTACCCCATTGTTATTATTGGGAATTGGTCAATTATTATGTTGTGGAATATATAGCCTGCTGCATGGAATTTCAACTCCATAAGCTGCATAAGAATGAGATGGGATACCAACTGGTAAGCCCTGGGTTCACTTTGCAAATGGTTTCAATAGATATTATGGGACCTTTTAGTGTTAGTAATGGGGAGTAAAGTAAGTCATATTTGCAATAGGTCATCTGACTATATGGGCTAAGATGAGTGCATTATGCAGAGTGGAAGCTACAAGAACGGTGAGATTATACTGTATCAAGTAGTGTAATGGAATGGATGCTGTGATGATTTTGATATGACTAACAATAGGCCTGAAATAAATAGGGAGAATTGGGATGAATCCTCTGACCATAATATTAATTATGATTATTTGAGCGCCAAGAAATGAGGCAATATTGGGATAAACGGGTTATTATTGGATCGCCTCAAATAAGGCAATAAGGTGATAAGGCAATGTTGAAACTTGACAAATACAAATTAGATCACCTTGAATTAGGGCGATATAAAGCTGAATAATAACAAGTCAAAACCAAAGAGAGTCGGTAGAATAGAATAGTACAAGCTATGAGAGCGGTATCATCTTAAGCAGCTGTATATAAGTGAGATATGCGATTAAGAAAGGGAGGTTGTTAATAGTAGAGAGAGAACAGAACAGCGAAGATGTCGCTGTGTTTATTAAAATAGATAAAGATCATTAGGGCGATTGCTCCTATATTTTAGTATATCTTCAATCGTGTCCAAAGGACTGACAATCCCCATATCGTCTGTCTGTTGTTCAGTGGGTTTGACCTGTGTGACCCTTACAGTGGATCATAACAATACTGCATGAAAATACAACAGTGCTGTTCACTACTGGGGCCCATTTATCAATCACTAAAAACTCAAAATCTTCAGTCGCAGGATATGTCTTATAAAGCCTGCATTGCTGGGGAATATTCATGAAGCTCTTCACCAGCCAATTATGAGGAACTTGAACTCACTTTAGATACAGTACTCAAGGAACAAGATGAACTTCTTCAAGAACTAACTGCCATTATGCACCAGCTTAATAACACGTTTAGTCAAAATGAAAATTATGGGACAACAAAACAAGGAACTTGCCATTTGTTTAAACGACAGTCAAATGACTACAACAGTCTGAGCAAAAATTGACCTGCACCTCCTAGCCCTCTCATTAGGAAGAGGAAGAACGACAAGGGGGGAACAATACAAGAATAATAAGATGCTGGAGGGAACTATTACTCACAGGATGGTAGCTTTGGATATGAGTATGAGTAGGAGCACCAATTCCCTCAAGTAATGGCGGTGCTACCCATGGCAGAAGATCATGCTACCTCTGAAGCAGCATACATCCCAACTTTCTCTGGATCAGCTTCTCATTGAGAGACTGTTTATGGGTCTCAACCCATTCCTCAGTATGCCCCAAAAAGTTATGAACAAGATAAGGAGGTAAATATCGAGTAGCTGCTACATTCAATCATAATGTGAATGTATATGGCTTCTTCAAACGGTTTGAATTTGCAGCAGAAGGTGCGTCTAATTGATGGAAAGCAAAACTGTTGATATCTGCCTTGGATATTGGGAGTGCCAATCAAGTCACCTGATATCTTCCAAGCATCTCTACAACCTATTGGGATGTAAAAGATACATGCTTTATCTTTTTGGGGAAACTCAAAGATTCACAGCAAAAGGCGGAATTCCTAACTATTGGATTCCGCCATAATGAGACTCACATGGAGTTCGCTGATTGATTTACAATGGAAGCTCACATGCTGACTGGAGCAGGTTACTTTGTAGAAGCTGACATGTGCATCACAATGACCTCCGCGGTAAATCCATACTGAGAGCTTCAGAATGTCATTTTGTTGATTCTGGATGACAAAGTTCCCCTGCTCAAAATTTTACAGTCCTTGCACTGCATATCCCCTAATTTTCTACTGCTGAATATGGAACGGGTAAACTACCGCCTCCTCTGTACCCTCTTATTCAGGAGAATACACTCATCCAGCCCATATTCCGCTTAGCAACCCCTGCCCTTACTATAATTCCATGCCTCATCCTTGGCCAAACTATTATCAACAGTTAGACTACCACCCCTGGGCCATTTATTAGAATCATCTACAGCCTAACTACTGACCAGGACCTAGTTATGCTGAACATCAGTAATTCTCTTACTGATATGGCCCTAGTTACAGCAAACATCCCTAAACTTTCTGACCTGGACTCTCCTATGAAAATCAAGGGCGTGGTTTTTATGGAGTTAGTTGATATGAATGTGGCCACCCTGACCACTTGGTAAAATCTGCCATAATTGTCATGTACACTACATGCTTCAAGATTAATACCTTAGAGAAATGATGGAGTGGAGTAGAGATGGGACTCTCTACCTCCGCAATCCCAACCCCAAACATCCCTGAATCAATAGTATATGTCCCACGGAAGTCCCTCAGTATGGTGACAGACTTTTATATCAGCAGCAGTTTATAGGAGTGAATGTTGTAACACGATCTCAAGCTAAAGCTGCAGAGGATGAAGGATCCTCAGAGCAACCAAAGATGTACGCCTGCCAGATGCTTGATCAAGATTCCACAGAAAGCCAGATTATTTAAAATGTTCCAGATCTGAAAGGAGTAAACGTTGCCCTTCTGGTAGACGCAATTGTTAAAGAATACCTCAAAGTCAGTGATGGGATAAAGAGTTTTCTGGGAAAAAAGATCCCGTAATGTCTAAATATTAAACATTCAATATTCTTCTTATTCCAAGTGTACATACTGAAATATTTTTGTAGCAAAAAATATAGTTTGTGCTATAATAGATACAGGTGCTCAAGTCAACATAGTTTTATTTAGTTGATGGCAAAGTTGAAGTTAAAACCTGATGTGGACCATCAAATGGTGTATGGGACCTCTGGAGCCAAAAGCACCATCTCTGAGGGAACGTACAGTGCACTACCATTGCATTTTGGGTCCAACGTTGTTGTAGCTCTGGCAATTGTGCTACCAAACAAAAGTTATGAACTGCTAATTGGAACTGCTTTCTTGCGACATTTCAGGGCTGTTGTTGATATGAGAGAGTAGACCCTTGTAATTTTGGGACAGAGGATCCCAATTTACTTTACCTCTAGCGGAGTGCCAAAGGATCTGGTGCACATGCGCTAAATCAACCTTGCATATAGTGATGGGGTGATTCCAGACCACCATCATCGACTAAAAAAATAAGATTTGGCCCCTTCCTAGGCATATATATGAATACTAAGGGTTACCTCTCCGAGATGCAGGGCCTATATCTATTCCTTCTGGACACCAAGTTCTTGTGAATACCAGATTAGATTTAGACGTTCCTGATGGGCTCTATTGAGAGGTCCTTGGGCCCTATCATCAAACATGGCTTGAACCTCATGTGGCTCCAGGGAATATACTCCCAGGACATGGAGAGATCAAGTTTTTGCTAGTGAATCTCCATAGTGATTTAATGCAAATCTGCTGACACAAAGTAGTGGCATATTTACACTTGACTCCAATTGAGAAGGTCCTTCATGTTCATGACTTTGGTTCATTAAATTAATTTGGCCTAAAAGTCAAGACAATGGCCAGCGTAATGACAGTAATACTGTGGAAGAACTTAATAGGATTATTAGAACAAAAGACCAAGCGATAGCTTTATTTCAGAAGTATAAGGAGATTTTAGCTGTCAATGATCACAATTTAGGGTGTGCTCGTGGGGTGGTCCATTGATTGGACACAAGAGATCATCCCCCATATGGTCTCAGCCAATCTGCCAATCAAGGGCAGCGGAAGACATTGTCACTAACGAAATTGACAAGTTGCTGGATCATGGATTCTCAAACCATCCAAGAGTCTATGGGCTTCGCCCATTATGATTGTAAAAAAGAAGGACAGCATCAACCATGTAGTAATAGAGTACTGGAAGCTCAATAGTATTACAAAAAATGACTCATACCCCTTGCAGCACATTGATGATGCCTTGGATAAGTTAGGGAGCCCATTATTTCTCAGCGACGGACTTGATATCAGGGTACTGGCAAATTGAGTTACCCATGGCTGAACAGGAGAAATGCGCTGTAATCACATCCAAAGGCCTCTTTCAACGAACCCATATGCCTCAAGGGCTGTGCAACGCCCCAGCTACATTCCAACAATCCAAGAACACTATCTCAGTGACCTGAGGCTGCCATGTGTCCTCATATACCTCAATAATATCAATTTTTCTCTTAAACCTTTTCAGAGCACCTCAATCAAATAGAAGCAGTATTACACTGGCTCTCTGAGGTGAACATCAAAATTAAGCCTCAAAAATGTAACTTCTTAAAAAGATCAGTTAAAACTCTTGTGGTTTGTGGCAGACTCCATAGGGAAGAAACCACAGCCGCCAAGGTGGAGGCCATCTATAAATGACTACACCTAATAGTAAATGCAACATCCAGGTTTTTGGGAACGGTCAGTTATTACGGGTGCTTCATCCCTAACTTTAGCTGTGTTGGGCCGCTATTTGAGTCGTTAAAAAACATGCAGTGTCTGAATGGACGGAACATCATCAATACACCTTCAACACACTATAATGGCGCTGATCAGTGCGCCGGTGCTACACTATCTAAACTTTGATAGGGAGTTTATCCTTCAGACAGATGCGTCCCTTTCCACTGTTGGAGCAGTCCTTTCTCAGATTGATGACGAGGGAGAGGAGCATCCCATGCATACTGAAGTCAAAGTCTGAACTTCCATGAGCGTAATTATACATGACCAAGTGAGAGTGCTTAGTGGTGATCTAACATATAAGCAATTTGGAGTCTACTTTCATGGGGTAAATTTTAAGATCATAACAGATCCACGTTATTATGTTGGTTACAGAACCTCAAGGAGTCTGTGGGGCGTTTAGCTCGATGGACTCTCAAGCTGCAGGCTTATGACTTCAAGATCCTTCATCACCCAGGAGTAAAGTATCAGAATGCCAACTGTCTATCTTGATTGCCAAATATCGATGTGACGGCAGATCTCAGTGATGTGATGTATGATAATATGCTCAGTGGGAATTATATGACGACAAACCACCCAAAGTGATCAAAGTATTAAATTAAATGTAATCGAATACCTTTTAACAGAATGGGGAACTGTATAAGCACATTGGTAAATTTGGCGGCAAACTTTCCGTGACCCTCATCACGGCCAGGAATTATTATGAGCTCCCACAAGGCAGTTAACATGGTGGGGTGCGCAAGACAATGGAGTTGTTGCATCCTCAATACTATTGGGAAAGCATGAACTTTGATAAGCTTGAAACCTTTCCTGTTACCACCAGTGTCAAGTGGAGAAGCCATTTCACTGGAAGACCTCATACTGGCTAGTGAAACCACATTTTGCTTGGCATATGGTTTACCTCGTTGTAGTTGGCCCTCTTCCAATGGGAGCCAACCGGAGTATTTACATTCTGGTGGCTATTGACCACTTGATCAGGTGGGTTGAAGTGTGGGTGATATGGGATCGGGGGGCAGTCGCAGTGGCCAAGTTTGCAATGGAATTCATTATTCAGTGACATGGCAGCCCTCAGTTCATTCTCACTGATAACAGAACCAACTTCACCTTGCACATCCTCCCCAAACTGAACGAGCTTATGGGCATCTGCGGGGTTCTGATGACCCATTATCACCCTAAGTCCAACCAAATTGTTGAACAGGTTAATGGGACCTTGGTGAACATACTACATAAATTAGTTATAGATTGACCTTCAGAATGGAGTTTCCTCCTTTCACCGCCGTGTTTGCCTATAACGTTAGCTACCAATCCGCCTTGGGGAAGAGCCCCTTTCAACTACTATATGGGTGACACCCAGCTCTTCCAGAATTGTTTTATTCGTGTGTAGAAGACACTGGTGGAATGGAACCCCACTATTAAATGACTAACCTTGCGAACACATTAATCAACTTGCAAACCAAAGCATATTCTTCAGCTTAGCCAAGAAGATTAAAAATCAGGCTGCCGATCAGGTACATCATGGTGGGTTAGCTCAGTTAAAAAAAAGGGCAATATGATTCTCTTCCATGATCAACATGGGTTCAGGCTGAAACACAAGCTGGCCAGTATTTGGATTGGTCCATTTGAAGCCATAGAGAAAGCTGGTGTCAACGCCTATACCATCAAGGACCCTGAAAGCTGTCAGATCAAAAACCAAGTGCATTTGAAGTTCCACCGACCATATAAGCAATAGGAGCCTTATCAGCCAGTCAAGGGGGGTAAAGTTGTGATTTTGATATAACTGGACAATAAGCCTGAAATAGCTAGGGCGGATTGGTAAGATTCTGCTGACCATGATATTAGTTATGATTATATGAGTGCCTTGAGATGAGGCGATATTGGGATATAAAAGGTTATTATTGGATCACCTCCAAATAAGGAATTTAGTTGATAAGGTGATGTTGACAATTGATAAATACAAATTAGATCGCCTTGAATTAGAGTGATAGAGAGCTGAAGAATAAAAAGCTGAAACCATGGAGAATTGGTGGAATAGAATAGACCAAGCTATGAAATTGGTATCATTCAAATCCATTGTATATAAGCAAGATGGGCGATTGAGAAAGGGAGGCTTAAATATTAGAGAGAGAACGGAACAGCAAAGTGGTCACTGTATATATTGAAAAAATAAAAGATTTTTTGGGCGATTCCTCCTATATTTTAGCATATTTTCAAGTGTGTCCAAAGGACCGAAGATTCCCATATTATCTGTCAGTTGTTCAGTGGGTTTGACCTGTGCATATGGCAGATCCTAATGATACCTCACAAAATTTTGGATGCGCTCAAGTATTATTGAGTGTTAAGAGAATAAATTTGTATCCTATGTGATCAAAGCTGAATGAAAGAATAAGAAACAAAAAGTGATTTCTGTTTGTTTCCACACAGAGAAAAATGTAATTATAGAAAGAGTTATTGTAACCTTAGACATGATGCTCAAAAGACTAGCAGTGGGAAAAACTTCTGTTTGGGGATCTTATCTGAACTCAGTTACTTTTTGTGTTTAATTTCAGTTATCATACTGTGACATAGAAATCACCATTTGAACTCTTATATGGACAAAGAGCCTCACTAGAACCAAATTTGTATGAAGAAAGTGAAACCAGCTTCAAAAATAAATACAGAGCAATATTTGACCCATCTGAAGATATTATGATTGAACTGCAATCAGAGGAATATAATTAGATGTTGAAGAGAAAAATTAGAGCAAATAATACTGACAATCAAAATTGACCAACACTGAAAGAGTACCATGTGGGAGACAGGGTAGCCTATTGTGATACCCATGGGTTTGGAAGAAGAAACAAAACACTGCTAGTCTTTTGAGCATCATGTCTAAGGTTACAATAACTCTTTCTATAATTACATTTTTTCTGTGTGGAAACAAACAGAAATCACTTTTTGTTTCTTATTCTTTCATTCAAGCTTTGATCATAGGATACAAATTTGGCTATACTTAACACTCAATACTTGACATCCAAGGCTGGCCCAGTATCATTAGGATCTGCCATATGCACAGGTCAAACCCACTGAACAGCAGTAGATAATATGAATCTTCGGTCCTTTGGACACACTTGAAAATATGCTAAAATATAGGAGGAATCGCCCAAAAATCTTTTATTTTCAATATATACAGTGACCACTTTGCTGTTCCGTTCTCTCTCTAATATTTAAGCCTCCCTTTCTCAATCGCCCATCTTGCTTATATACAGTTAGTTTGAATGATACCAATTTCATAGCTTGGTCATTCTATTCCCGCAATTCTCCATGGTTCAGCTTTTTATTCTTCAGCTCTCTATCACTCTAATTCAAGGCGATCTAATTTGTATTTATCAATTATCAACATCACCTTATCAACTAAATTCCTTATTTGGAGGTGATCCAATAATAACCTTTCTCTCCCATCACTCATACCTCCAGGCACTCCTTATAATCATAACTAATATCATGGTCAGCAGAATCTTACCAATCCGCCCTAGCTATTTCAGACTTATTGTCAGTTATATCAAAATCACAACTTTACCCCCTTGACTGAAACTGATAAGGCTCCTATTGCTTAATAACACGGTGGAACTTCAAATGCACTTGGTTTTTGATCTGACAACACCAGGGTCCTTAGTGGTATAGGCGTTGACACCAGCTTTCTCTATGGCTTCAAATGGACCAATCCAAATACTGGCCAGCTTGTGTTTCAGCCTGAACCCATGTTGATCATGGAAGAGAATCATATTGCCCTTTTTTTTAACTGAGCCTAACCCACCATGATGTACCTGATCCGGCAGCCTGATTTTTAATCTTCTTGGCTAAGCTGAAGAATATGCTTTGGTTTGCAAGTTGATTAATGTGTTCTGGAGTTAGTCATTTAATAGTGGGGTTCCATTCCACCAGTGTCTTCTACACACGAATAAAACAATTCTGGAAGAGCTGGGTGTCACCCATATAGTAGTTAAAAGGGGCTCTTCCCCAAGGCGGATTGGTAGCTAACGTTATAGGCAAACACGGCGGTGAAAGGGCTTCTGAAGGTCAATCTATAACTAATTTATGTAGTATGTTCACCAAGGTCCCATTAACCTGTTCAACAATTTGGTTGGACTTAGGGTGATAATGGGTCATCAGAACCCCGCAGATGCCATAAGCTCGTTCTTGGATGTGCAAGGTGATTGGTTCATCAGTGAGAATGAACTGAGGGCTGCCATGTCACTGAATAATGAATTCCATTGCAAACTTGGCCACTGCAACTGCCCCCGATCCCATATCACCCACACTTCAACCCACCTGATCAAGTGGTCCAAAAAGAATTTCCCAATCAAATGGAAAAACACTAATGGTCCAAAATGGTCTAGTAATGCCCCACACATTACTTGTAACAGATGTGGAAATACTGGAAATTATGCTACCCAGTGCTGGACTAAGAAACCAAAAAACCAGGTGAACTTTGTTCAGGAAGACAATACCTATGAGGAGTCAGGAAAAGGCCCTGCAGTCTAGATGAGAAATGATCTAGATCTGCAAAATTGCTGTTCCCCCAGACAAGTTTGATAAAATTGATACCTCCGACCTGTTTGTAGATGAACCTGTTCATGATTATCCCCAGCGGAGCACAGGTCTGAATATCCACACTATAACTCGATCAAAAGTAAATGCATTTTAATCCTGAAATTATATCAGAAGTTGCTCAAACTTATGCTCGTCAACTGTTGGAAAAGGCCCAAAACGCTGACAACCAAGACAGATTGCTAAAGATGAAGTTGGAAGACGTTAAAGATTTCAATTCCTATCGCTACCATCAAGGATACATTCCTTATATATCAGCCCATATTCACACTCTGGATTTGGCAACCAATGCTGCTATACATTCAGTAAACAACATTTCCCACTATTCTGAGTGTACTTATGCGCCATTTTGATTAACTGAGTAGAAGTAAGGGCTATTATTGGTAGTGGTGCACCAATCAATATTGTGTCTACCAAAAATGGTAAAATGTCAAAAGATTTTACCAAATATAGCACATTGAAGGTAGTATGGTACTTCTGGGCCCAACCTTACTTCCTCCTGTGGTTCTTATAGTGCCTTACCTCTTTGTTTTGGATCTCTAGTTGTGTCTGAGCCAGCAATTTTTCTACCTAATCAAAATTACGATATTCTCATTGGCACTGACTTCATGTGAAAGTATGGAGTTAATTGTGACTTTGAGGAGAATACTATGACAATCTTGGGCCAGAAAATACCATTGATCTATCATCAGAATGGGGATGCCCCCCTCACTTGTGAAATAACTTTATAAACGTGATATATAAAGGATGGAATCCTCCCATTGGTTATAAACTAGTTGGGAAGAAGATCCACACTTTACCAAAATGCATGAATGAAAACCAAGGGATCCCAATCCAAGTAAAAAGGAATTAATCTTAGCGCCTGGGATGCAGTAAGTGGTCAATACTGGACTGACTCTGAAAATTCTTGAGCAATTATATATAAAAATTGAGGCTCCCTGGCAGAAGTTCAAGAATTAAACCTTGGGTAGCTCCAGGGATCTCAATTCCTGGTCATGATGAAATTTGTATTCTATTAGCCAATATGAGAAAAACGCTAATGATAATCAAGTGAAATTAAGTAGTTGCATTTGCCCAGTTTATCCCTATGACAGAGCTCCATTCCTTCCACAAATTTGGGGATTTAAATGAAATGGGATTATCTAATTCAGCTGGATGCATTCATACATTAATCTCTCAGAACAATTATCAGGATTAACCAAAGATCAGCAAAATGATATTGGCTTTATTTAAATGATATCAAACTATTTTTGCCCAAAATGACCACAATCTTGGGTGCGCAGATAATTGTACTCCATCAAATTGCTACTGGGGAAGCTGCCCCGATTAGAATGAGACCTATTTGAAGTCCTGAGCAGCTGAGGCGGTAGTTGCTGAAGAAATAAATAAGTTGTTGGAGCATGGTCTGCTTGTGCCTTCATCCAGCCCATGGGCTAGTCCGATATTAATCATCTAAAAAGGATGGGTCAAATTGGGTTTTAATCAACTATCACCATCGTAATAAAATCACAAAAAAAGACTCTTAGCCCTTGCTGAGAATTGATGATGCATTGGATCAGTTAGATGGGGCTAAATTCACTTCAGCGATGGACCTCATCTCAGGATATTGGCAGATTGATATGTCACCTGAGGACCAGGAGAAGTAAGCTATAATAATGGCACAAGGACTTTTTACCAACCTATGTGGATACCCCAATACTTATGTAATGCCCTGCAACTTTTCAACGGGCTATGGTACCATCTTATGTGACCTCAGATTGTCCTGTGTTCTAGTCTATCTAGATGACAGCAATTTATTTAGTCAAACATTCACTGAGCAATTACAACACTTAGAGGAAGTATATAAGAAATTAACTGCTGCCAATCTTAAAATCAAGCCCCAAAAGTGTCACTTCTTTAAGGAGCAGCTAGTGTATTGGGCTTTGTTATAAGTGTGGATGGATTACAACCTCAAAAACAAAAATCTATGCTATTGAGCGGATGTCATTGCCAAAAAGTGTTCATGATATACAAGTCTTTTTAGGAATTGTTGGTTATTATTGATGTTTTATTAAGGACTTTGCAAAAATAATAGCGGATCCATTATTCCATCTGCTTAAAGATCCAAAAGGGCTCAAATGGAATGAAATGGCCCAAGGAGAATTTGACAAATTATGGCAATACTTGATGACCAGCCCAATACTCAAATATTCAAATTTTAAATGACTGTTTTTATACAATTAGATGCATTGCTCACAGCAATAGGTGCCATACTTAGTCAAGTGGACGAACAAGGTGAAGAACACCCAGTGGCATATGTCAGCCATACCTTAACCAAGGCCAAAAGGAATTATACATTCTCAAAGTGTGAACGTCTTGCAGTTATCTATGCTTGCAAGCAATTTTGTGTCTATATTCATGGGACGCATCTCAAGGTTTTAACCAATCATGCATCTCTCCATTGGTTGCATAACTTAAAGGAACCTGAGGGAAGACTAGCAAGATGGGCCTTAAAATTGTAGGCATATGACTATGGAATCAAACATTGCGCTGTGGATAAAAACCAAAATGCTATCGGATTATCCTGACTACCAGCAATTCTTGCAGTATAAGATTGTGCTGATGACCTATTTGAACAAATGGTTAAAGGAGAGTTGGGGGAAGAGCCACCAGAAGTTCAAAAGGCATTATGAAAAGCCATGGAGGGAACAGAACAAAATAATGAACAGTTATTCAAAATAGTGAATAATAAAATGCTTCTGTTCCTGAAACCATCCAAACAAACAGAAATAATTTTCACCGCTCACAAAGTTGTTGGTCATGGTGGCCTCAAGGAAACTCTGGAGCATATTCGCCAATATTACTATTGGGAATTGTTTAACTATTATACAGCGGATTTCCTTTCCTGTTTTACAGAGTGTCAGCTCCACAAGCCACACAAAAATGTGGCTGGGTATCAGTTAGTGCAATCATGATTCGCCTGGCATACAGTATCAATTGATGTCATGGGACCTCCAAGTACAAGCACTGGAGGAATGTAATGTATCATAGTTGCAATTGATCACCTGACCTGATGGATTGAAATCAAGGCTATGGTACAAATAAGTGTGATGAATACTGCTAAATTTATTCTGGATCAAGTGATATATCGGCATGGCTGTCCTCAAGTGATCCTGAATGATAATGAATCAAACTTTACCTCATTTGTTATACCCCAATTGAATTAATTGATGGGAATCAGGGGTCATATCAGTCCCATATCAGCCAGAGACAAATGGACTAGTTGAAGAGTGAACTACCTTAGCTGCTACATTATGATAGTTGATTGCAGGAAAAACATCTACTTGGGATTTGTGCTTAAATTTAGTGACATTCGCCTATAATGTCAGCTATCATTACTTTCTCAATTAAAAACACTATTTAAATTAATATATGGAAGAAAAGCCGCCTTACCACAAATCTATACTCAGCATTGGAATTAACACCAGGGATGAGTCCAAACCAATATTTAAATTGATTAGCCAATATTATGATTGATTTACAATCCCAAGCATTTGCAAACCCTTTGAAGGATCAGGCAAAACATATGATAGTAAAAAACGACCACCCATAGGAAGATTTGAAATTGGGGATAAAGCATCCTATTGTGATATTCATGGATTCAACTGATGTAAGAATAAGCTGGATGCCTTATGTATAGGTCAACCAATAAAAAGATCCAAATTGGCAACAGATGCCTATACAATCAAAAAATATCCTTGATGGTCATATAGTTGGCTTGAAGTTCATAGCAAATATAAAGAATTGGCACTAAAATTATATACAAAAAAGAAAAACTAATAATAATTAAACACTAGTAAAAAACATAAAAAGAAAATAATTTAATAATAATGAAAATATATATATCAAATTTTAATTAGTTGTACTCAAAATCATTGGGCATTGTTCCCTACTATTGTTGGCAAGGCCAGCTCAGGTTGCAACTGGGTCCATCAGAATTAGTCCCAAGGTGCTAAAGTATATCATCTCTAGAAATTAAGAAGATACACTCTGATTGCAAACAGAGAGCCCAACCTGGTGGAGTACAGGTTTTCCAGGCTGGCCAGTGTTGATGCAAATAGTCTTGGTATGGCATGAGGCCATATGACTACGCTCAACAGAGGTGGTAGCAAAGAAGGGGACCTCTGAACTAGTGAGATAGTTAAGTCCAGTATATGGACCTCTGAACTAGGCTTGAAAGTTAAGCCTTGAAGAAGCAAGTGCTTCTAAAAAACTGTCTCTTTGGGTGCTCTGGTCATTTAGGGGGGGATGTGTTGGAAATTTGGTTTACCACATTATCCATCTCTGCCTGCCAATTAAAAATTGATGGTTTTAAAGCAACTGATTGTTCAGCAATGGTTGTTGACTAGTTTGTTAATTATAAATATCAAAAAGGATATACTCCAACAGTTGGTTTTACTAAATATTTTGTTGCGGGTCATCCCTAACTAAATTATTAGTCATAATTAATTAAAGGCCCTAATCCAATAATGGGATCCAATTACTATATTGTCAAGGATCATCCCTGACTAAATTGAAATAGTTGAAATTTATCAAAGGACATAATCTGACGATTGTTTTGATTAATATTTTGTCAGGCATCATGCACCTGACAATATTAATTAGGTAATTTAATGAGGGCATGATTGCTGATAGTTGGATTGCTATAGTGAATTTTTACACCAAATTGTTGAACAATTAAGGTCATCTAACAAAGCTACTGAAGCGTTTAACGCTTGTTTGGCAGTAGCTAGTAGTAGTAATCAGGTAAAACGGCCCCAGACCATCTGTGTATGGTTCCTAACACATGATTTGTTGTTTCATAAAAGGTTACACTGCTGGGGATTAATTAAGATGAAGACATTCACTACCATCAGAAGTTAATCCCAAGGGTTAGAAGTTTCAGGGGACTAATAAGTTGATTTATAGAGAATTATCTGAAAAGTAGTCCGCCTTCTGCCTTTAAAAACCCTAACATTTTCTAATAAAAAACAGAATTCAACTGCAATATAGTTTTATATTTACTTTCAAACTGAAGATTGAAGGGAAAATAAGTCCCTAGTTTTTTTCTCATATACAGTTTATCATAGTGGATTCATTGCCACCTATTTTGAAGACTCAACCTACTAGTTGTCGTCATAAGACTAGTATTTGTAATATTACTCAAAAAACCAACCTGTACAATAAACTTACCCAAAAGATTACAGTCAGGTGGTCCAGCTAATTCGGAGGGTCCAGTTGGCCCTCTAGGTCCCATAAGCCCAATGGTCCATTAGGTCCTGGGGGACCTACTGGACCAGGAGGACCTTGAATTCTGGGGGGAACCATAGTTCCAGAAGTTTCACCACTTTAATGACTCAGTTTTTGGAATTTGGAGATTAGTTGCTTCAATTGGAAGAGGTGTTCTCTAATTTCTTCTTCCTAGTTGAATATCCAGATATCAAACATGATGGTAAGAATATTAACTTTTTGACTCCCTCAGCTGAATTGACATATAGACCTAAAGGGGCTAAATCTATTATTTTGATAAATTACCTAGAGAAATTAATAGTCAGCACAGCTCCAGTCAACCCTAATAAAACTTTGACAAACCAATTTGAGCCTAAAGTACCCCAAGATGAATTCTGACTCATCTATCTGATATTCAATTGAAGGTCAGGTGACAACTACTCTTAGTGGCAAACAAGGCCATAAATATGGATGTACCTGATAAAGAGTAGGAATCAATAATTTTTTATGATCAACTTAAGTATTACAACCTAATCTGACTTGGGTATTCAACTCACATTTTTGCCCTATCAAAATAATGATACAAAGGCATTATAACATCCAGAATGTATCATCTAACCAAGAGCCTCCCTTCTGGATTTCCACCTCTATTATCTTTATTAATCCTTTTCCTTTTGGGGTTTATATTGTTAATTGCGACATATAAAACACCATGATCTATACTTTAATAATGTTACATCATTAATTATGTATCTCGGTTTGGTACTTCACTTAAACAAGTCTATATTGCCATGCTTACCATAGGATGGATACTCTATCTGACAGGACATAAGAGGTGACTTAGCAGCCTTTTAATTAAAAATATACTTGTTGTGCGGCTTTGTCAACCACAAGTATTACTGTCAGGTTTCTTGGTCATAGCACAATTAAGCTTGAAAACGGAAGCCCTACAGCCTCATATGGATGGGTTGCATACCTGGAGAGAAGTGAAGGAAGCGCTAATCAAGGAATTTGTGTCAAAGCAGAGCCTGAGTATGAAGAAACCGACCTTCATGAGAATTGCGCTGTGCTGAAATGAAACCCTTGCTGAATTTGCTAGCCACTTTTATATATAAGCCCAAAAATTTGTTAACCTCAAAGATACTGACTCTGGAAGATACCGTAGCTGCTGTTGTTGCTGGTCTACATAGTAGCCCTGACCTAGCCATGCACATCACATTTGTTGTCATGGTTAAATGACATGATAGTGGGCACCAACCCCAAGGATAAGGCTGGGCGACAGGAGGCCCAGAAGGTGAAGCTTCAGGCCCTCCTGACCTCAAGCACACAATAGACCAACGCTGGGTACAAGCCAAATATGCCTAGGTTGGTACTAGAGAGGTACCTAACGCTCAGCCCCTTACATCAGCCCAGACGTTAAAATGGACGAGATATTTAATTAATGCAGACAGTTTGATTCAGTTGCTTGAGGAACAAGGTTTTAAAACATGTTATTTACAAAATTATGCATTCAGGTAGAGTAGAACTTCAATCTATTACTTGAGTGAAGTCAGTTTCAGCATATTCTACCAATTTATATGGAAGCGTTTGCCTATTGGTGAATCAGTGCTTAGGACCACTTCAGAAGACCATGATTTACCCTGACGCTTTTTATATCTGATTTTCATGACCAACATTCCTTGTTGGTCAACTTCTCACAATAAACCTTTCTTGTTTTCCCATTTTTACTTATGTCATCTCTAGCAATCCTGTGCACAGACCTCTTTGAGGAGGTCTTACACTATGTTAACCATTACATTTTAAATACAAAAAATTCTCACCTAGTGCACCGTTGGTTCGCCCAGGTTCCCTCCAACCTGGGACGTTTACTCCTTCTCCCTTGTGCACTGCATCGCTTGTGGTGGATTATTTATTATAAGGATCACTTTTCTCATCTTAAATTATTATTGCTTCAGCACCCTCTTATGGGCTCTAGTAACTTTTGAATTAATGGCTAGTTCTTGGGCGTTGGCCTTGTGCACCTTGCACTACCACGCTGGGAACATGAGAGTTATAGACACTCTCCTTACATTAGTCAACCTAACACTTATTTTTATGTGCACAAACTTTTCCGTGTAGGACTTTTCCAAAGTGCAAATGGTGGGCTTCAGCTGTGGTCAGCCACACCGCTGTTTCCTCTTTCTCCTAAAGGTTGGAGCATCTCGGCGTTATTTTGGCTGCCTCCAACTGAGAAAGTACCCACCCTTCATGCTCGTACCTGGTGGATACAGACGCTTCTAGGTCTGAAAGTCGTGATTACCTGATTTTCCGCCAAAATTACCAACTTCAATTTAAATAAATGGGCTTTACTTTGACAGCACGTTCAGATGATGCCAGCAGAATCAGTGCAGATGGTCCTGGGGTGTTGGACTTGGATAACGTTGGGTATTCCAGTTCTGTTATAGGAATAGGATCGTTCATGTCTAAAAACGCGTTTTATAAACAAAAATACTATGTATAACTCTGAACCATATTTACACTCTCATGGCTCAGATATGGAACCTATTTCTGAATATAAAATCACCCCAGATAATCCCTGTTTGACCTCTTCCATGATTTGTAGCACTCAGGAAGTTGAAAAAGAGCTGCGCTCACAATACAACAATGTTTATGCCCCTGATGAAGATATGGTGGGATATGTGGCCTCAGTAGTAAGAGTGGCCAGATATCCTTCTCCATTCTTTGATTCTAAATCAAACCAGGGTGACAAGTTAATGCCTGAGGATGAGTTTGTTGGTGATGTTCTGGCGCTGCCTGCTATAATAAGGACCATTCTGGGTATTTTCTACTGACTGCTATCCTTTCCTACCCTTTAGGGAAACTCAGCACCAAAATTCTGATGGCTACTGGTGCCACTGAAAAACTTTATGGACCAGAGTCTCGCCAATTACCTTGGTCTGAGTTACTTGCCAGGTGGTATGGTTAGTGGAGGGGCGTCCCAATGTATTCCCACTCTGAAAATCATTGGGAAGGTGGACTATCAGGTTGGCAAGTACCACTTGTCCAATCACTTTCAAGCTATCAAAAACCTCATGTACCTTATCATTTTGGGTGTGGAGTGGTGGCGGAAGTTTGACGTTAGAACCAACTTGAAAGAGAATACACTATCCCTAACATTAAAGAATGGTCGCAAATTAGTTGTTCCTTTGTCTGAGGCTGACAATCAGGGCGACTTGCCCCACTGGCCCCGCATTTACACCCTTAGCCTTGCCTCTATGCTGAAGCCCACCGTGGTGGTTCCACTACCTTCTTGTTTTGAGGGTTTGGAATCTTCCTTTGATGCAGCATCAGATGACGCACTACCTGATAATTCCAAGTATGACTCTGACTTCAAATTCACTGAGGATCTGGTGTGAATTTTCCCCTGTTTATCCACTGACTGTCTGGGAGGAAGAGGCGTTAGATGTGTGGGTGAAAGTGCAGCTAGCCAAAGGCGCGATTTTTCAGTGTACCTCCACTGTACGCTCCCCCCTTATCTTTGTTGAGAAGGCTGATTGTACTCTACGCCCATGTGTAGACTATGGGAACCTTAACAACGTCACTGTACCAGATCTCCATCCCATCCCTTTGGATTCTCAGATTGCGAGATATCTGGAGAAGACTAAGGTCTTTTCCAAGCTGGATTGCCTCAATGCATTTATTAAGATTCGGATTAAAAAGGGACAAGAGTGGTTAACCGCATTCTCTACCAGAAAAGGGTTATTCCAGTTTCAGGCCATGCCTTTTGGGCTTAAGAATGTCCCTGCTATTTTTCAACGCCGCATTGATGCAGTGTTGGGAGACTTGTTAGGGGTATGCGCGGTGGTCTACATGGATGATATCCTGGTCTTTTCCCCTGATCATGAGTCCCATGCGGTACACCTTTGGCAAGTGGTGGAGAGGTTAAGGGAAGCCCTCTTTAAACTGAAGATTAGCAAGTGTGAATTCTTCAAGTCCCAGGTCACCTTTTTGGGCAACGTTGTGTTTGACCAAGGACACATGATAACTCCAGACAAGGAGAAGGCTATTTGTGAGTGGCCCACCCCCACTTCAGTCAAGGAATTGAGGAGCTTTTTGGGGATGTGTACGTTCCTCAAGAATTTCATGCCCAATCTTTCCGAGGTGGCAGCACCCTTATATAAGGCTAGCGGTGCAAAGGTGCTTCAGTGGTCCCTGTTTTGGAGAAAGCTTTTCAAGAAGTTAAGGCTTCTTGTTGTCCACATCAGTCCTTCGCCATGTTGACCCCAATAAAGAGTTCATTGTGTCTACTGATGCTTCCAACTTTGCCATAGTGGCTTACAAGTAGGCGAAGATGGGGTAGAGCATCTGGTGGGATGTTTTTCTAGGAAAATGTCTTTGCCTGAGTTGAATTACGCTGTTTATGACAAAGAGTTACTAGAAGTGTTGGAGGCGCTAACTTATTGGTGTCACCATTTGCATGGCTCCTCGCAACCTTTCCACATACATGCAGATCACCATGCCTTACTGTACTACCATGCACCTCATGTCTTAATCCCACGACAGACCTGTTGGCATGAGACCCTTTACCATTTTTTTTTCTTATAAGTTCACCAAGGCAAGGATAATGGTTTGTGGATGCTTTAAGCCGCAACCCTGCTTTAGCTCCTGATTCAAAGGAGGTATAGGTCCATAACGCCCAGTTGATGATTTCACCAGGTAAGATTTTATCTCAGCTTCCCACTCCCATGGCCAACATGCCAGCGCTCGCACCTCTTGAAAATGCAATGGAATACAGTATGTTCAGAAAGGTAGTCCTTTCTCAGCCGCTATCAGCCAAATATACTATGGTACTTGCTAAGAGCGCTTTGAATTTGGAAGACTTATACAGGGGTTATCAGGTAAAGGAGGAGATGGTGTGGTTTCAGGGGCGCTTATGGGTTCCTGCTGGACCACTGCGCCTAGAAATCATCCAGGACCATCATGTGGAATAATCATTGTTCATCCTGGGAAAGCAAAGAACTTAATGTTGATATGACGTACCTACAATTGGAAGGGCTTGCCTGCTCAGGTGGGGCAGTATTGTAAAGAGTGCCTGATCTTCAATCAAATGAAACCCAATCGGCAACCTTTAGTGGGGTTGTTGGTACCAGTCCAAAAATCTGAAGGGCCCTGGACTTCCCTATTGGTGGATTTTATTGTGGAGTTACCTGCCTCTGATGGTTATGATGCCATCATGGTGGTGGTGGACTGTTTTACAAAGTTCACCAAATTTATTCCTTTCAGAATGACAATAACCGTGGAAGAGATGTCTAGGCTCTTTGTCACCCAGGCGTTTGCGCTCCATGGGGTCCTCCCAAGAAATTACCAGTGACTAGGGACCCCAGTTTACATCCATCTTTTGGGAAGAGTTGTGTAAGACTCTTCAGATTTGCCCCTTCTGTTTGACTACCTATCACCCCCAATCAGATGGGCAGACTGATGAGTGAACCAGTGCTTAGAACAGTTTTTGAAGTGTTACACCGCCGCGGATCATTCAGATTGGGTTTCTCACCTTCCTATGGCCCAATTTATTTACAACAACATTTTGCATTCTTTGATTAATTGTTCCCCTTTTTGCCAACCATCGTTTTAACCCCTTTTTAACATGGAACCAGGCGTGGATCTAAGGTTGAAGCAGTGGTGGACTTTGCCAAGACTATCAAGATCCACCAGGGAGTTTCCACAAGTTTGGAGGTGGCAATGCAAGTGTATAAGGAGAACGCTGATGGTAAGCGCCAAGTGGGTCCAGCGTAAAGAAGGGGATCGCATGATTCTTGATGCTTGTAACATCCCTATTAAGCAGCCATTCAAGAAGCTGAGACCAAATAGGATTGGCCCTTACCGCATTGTTAGAAAGGTGGGCTATGCCTCATAACAGCTAGATCCTCCCTCTTCATTTCAGATCTTCTCTGTCTTTCATGAGAGCAAATTGACGTTGTTTGAGGGCCCCCACCAGAGTCTTTTGAGGCCTATCTCGTGGATATGGCGCCAGAGTGGGAAGTGGAGGAGATAGTAGCCTCCCACCATGTTAAAAGAAGACTTGAGTACCTGGTATCATGGAAGGGGTTTGATGCAGCAGAGAACAGTTGGGTCCCAGCGTGCAATTGTGTGCATGCCCAAAATCTGATTGAAGCCCTCAATAAGCGTTTCCCCCAGGCCGCTGGCTCTCAACCTAGACTGACTGTTGACGCAATGAAGTTGGCCCCAGCCTACAAGAACTTTTCCCTAGTGCAAGCCCCTGGAGGGGGGGTTGAGCCCTGTCAGGAGGAGAGGGTAATGTCATGGTTAAATGACATGATATTGGGCACCAACCCCAAGGATAAGGCTAGGCGACAGAAGGCCCAGAAGGTGAATCTTCAGGCCCTCCCTGACCTCAAGCACACAATAGACCAACGCTGGGTACAAGCCAATATGCAGGTTGGTATTAATGAGGTGCCTAACGCTCAGCCCCTTGCATCAGCCCAGACGTTAAAATGGACGAGATATTTAATTAATGCAGACAGTTTGATTCAGTTGCTTGAGAAACAAGGTTTTAAAACCTGTTCCATTTACTAAATTATGCATTCAGGTATAGTACAACTTCAATATATTACTTGAGTGAAGTCAGTTTCAGCATATTCTACCAATCTATATGGAAGCGTTTGCCTATTGGTGAATCAGTGCTTAGGACCACTTCAGCAGACCATGAATTACTTTGACGCTGTTTATATTGATTTTCATGACCAACATTCCTTGTTGGTCAACTTCTAACAATAAAAATTTCTCGTTTTCCCATTTTTACTTAAGATATCTCAAATAATCCTGCGAACAGAACTATTTGAGGAGGTCTCATGCTATGTTAACCATTCCATTCTATATACAGTTAAATTCTCACCTAGTGCACCGTTGGTTCGCCCAGGTTCCCTCCAACCTGGGACATTTACCCCTTCTCCCTTTGTGCACCGCGTCGCTTGTAGTGGATTATTAATTATAAGGATCACTTTTCTCATCTTAAGATATTATTGCTTCAGCACCCTCTTCTGGGCTCTAGTAACTTTTGAACTAAAGGCTAGTTCTCTGGAGTTAGACTTGTGCACCGTGCTCTACCACGCTGGGAACAGGAGAGTTATAGACACTCTCCTTACATCTGTTAAACGAAGATTTCACTCTGTGTTGAACATTAAGGAAGGTTTACTTGATGTAGTTGAAATACAAAGGCAAGAGCCCTCACAAAAGGCCTCTACTGAACCTAGAGTTTATACCGTGGAAGAAGCAAAGCCTAAGAAGGAGGAAAAACCAAGATGCAACTACTGCAAGAACAACCATACTGAGGATATGTGCTTCAAGAAAAACCCTGCCCTTGCAGGGCAGGGAAAAGAAAGGTCAGCTTAGTGTCAGGTACCTCTAAAGACAACCAGCCCAAAATACCTTAAAATGAACCATTGCCAATTTCTCACCTTTAGTGCATTTTAAAATGAACCTGATGATGACTCTGAAGGGGATTTTGAGGATACAGGTTATTACATTTTAGTTCAACCCACTGAGCTTGCTATTCTGGATCATTTGAACGCTGAAAATATTGATAACGCTCAGGTTCATGAAGGCACTTACCTCAGTCAGGTTATAGGGTGCCCTAAAATAATTGTTACAGCCAGCGATGCTATTCAGATCTTGCCCTGTTGATCTGACTTATCCCAAGAATCCATAGTCTAATGGAAATCAATGAGAAGTATCCTGAGACTGCCTAAAAGCTCAATGCAAAATTACGCCTCAAGGAGGTGTTAGCCCTTCCACTGAACTTTGAAGGAACCATCACCAAAGTGGAAGTGGTAATTCAAAAGGTCTGAGTTATGGCTATCTTGGATAAAGGATCACATATCAACGTTGGGTCAACTCGCTTCACCAAGAAGATCAAGATCGCTCCAGACCTTGAATACAAGCAAAAGTACAGTACTGCTGGTCCAAATAACACCAAGGTGATAGGTGCATACTAATCTCTGCCACTCCAAGTTGGTAAATTAGTATTTTAAGTTTCTGCTATTTCCCTTGACAACAAAAAATAGGATATTCTCATTGGAACACAATTTATGATTGAATATGAATGAGCTATCAATCTAAAAGAAGGATACTTATCACTCCTCAACTATGAAGTCCCCTTGTCTTGGATAATAAAAATTCCAGCAAGAAGGATTACTCTTGTCTGGTTGAGTACCATGCTTCCACTTTAACTTTGCATTATTCTACCTCTGGAAGAAAAACGAAAAAGTTACCCAACTCAGTAGATTCAGCAGATGGCACTCCATTTTATGCCACCAAAGAGGTAAAAATTAAACCAGAATAACAAAGAGTGGTGTCGATTATCATGACCCAGCGTATAATCCAAACTACTTGCTATATATTACTAGTGTCAATGTTAATTAATTTTGAACCAAGAGTTTTGCCAGGGATTTCATAATCTAGCCTATCAGCGGCCTATTGATCTATTACTTAGGAACTTAACCAACAATTGTATCCTAGTCAAGTAGCATCAAGAAATTGAGAAAGGTCAGTTATTTCCCATTGACGAAATTGGTAGGATACATTTTTATTGGTACTCACCTTGATTTTGGCCTACCTGCTGACAATTTAATTTGTGCTGTTCCCCAAGTCCAACTATCCGATAAGTTGATCAGAGGAACTTGAAAAAGTGCATCAACTTCTTGAAGATTATCAGAATTTGTTCTCCACGTCAGATGTAGACTGGTCAAATGAAATCTGGACACATATTATTGATATAGGAGATTCAACCCCTCTTAGATCAAAGCATATAGAAAATTGAAGGTAGAGGAGCAATACATTAAGACTGAGCTCAAGCAATTATTGGATGCTGGCTTACGTGTGCCCTCCCAGAGTCCATGGTCATTCCCATTGCTACTCATAAAGAATAAAAACGGTGGTCACAGAGTATTGATGGATTACCAAAAGCTAAACGGCCTAACTAAGAAGGATAGCTATCTGATTTTAAGGACTGATGATGCTTCACCTGACTCTCTGGCTCATATTTTTTCTCCACGATGAACCTCACAAGAAATTATTTAAAAATAGACTAATTGACAGAAGACCAAGAGAAATGTGCGTTAATATGCACTGAGGGGTTAAACCAACCCACCCAGCTCCCACAGGGATTATATAACGCTCCCGCCTCTAAAAAACGGGCAATGGATCACATCATGCAAGCTTTAAACACAGCTGTGTGATCATTTACCTAGATGACATAACAGTGTATTCCAAAACCTTCACCAATCATCTAGACCACCTCAAGTCAGTGTTTCAAAGACTGAGAAAGAATAATATCAAACTAAAACCTGAGAATTGTACCTTTTCCAGCAGGATTAAGAATTTCTAGGACATGCTATAACAAGGGAAGGAATTCGACCTTTGTATGATAAGGTTGAAGCTATCTCCAAGATGTTTGAGCCAAAAGAGCCTTTGAGACATACAGTTATTCTTAGGAATGATGTGATATTACCATTAATCTATACCTAACTTCGCTCAACTTGCTGGAACTCTTGTCCAATTTCTTGCCATAAACTCCCCTTTTATATGGGGAGTAGAGAAACAAACTGCATTCAAGTCAATGATGAGTTTGTTGTAAAGATGACCAATCTTATGACATCCAGAATATGGGAAGCATTTATCCTGTTCACTGAAGCCTCCGATTTAGCCATAGGTGCCATCCTCTCACAACTAGATGAAAATGGCTTTGACCACCCAGCGTCATATATATAGCAAATCACTTTCAAAAGATGACCAAAATTATAGCGTCACAGAGAAATAGTGCTTAGCTGTTCTCCTGACAGTGAAACATTTCAGGACCTTTTGTACAGTAAAAACTGTACAGTTGTGACAGACCACGCCTCCCTAAAGTGGGTGCAAATTATGAAAGATCTGATAGGAAACCTAGCCAGATGGGCTCTCAAGCTTCAGCATCATGACATGAATATCTTCCACCGAGCTAGAACAAGACACACGAATGTAGATGAACTGACTTGACTTCCCCATACTATAGCTTTACAATAGTGAAGCTGAATGGTTACATGACCTACTCATGAGGCCAGACTCTGGGGAGGATGAAGATGTACCAGTCATAATGGAAGCCCACAATACTTTAGGCCATGGAGGAGCCATAAAAACTTATTAATGGATCAAGGATTGCTACTTTTGGGAAGGAATACTAGACTCTTTAGTGGAAGCCTTAGATGCTTGCATCACTTGTAGTAAAAAATAGAAGCTGTATAAGGCCAAGTACAAGTATCATCCTATGACCCTCAAAAAGCCATTTCATACCATCAGTTTAGATGTTGTAGGCGCATTACCTGAGTCCAAAGGAGAAAATTGATATATCCTAGTAGGATTTGATCATTTAAAAAGTGGATTGAAGCAATCGCCATTTCTGCACAAAGCGCTAAAGCTAGTGCTAACATTTTATATCATATTTGCTAGGCATGGTTGCCCACAGGTTCTACTAAGCGATAATGGGAAGAAATTTTATGTCAAGGGTGTGAGAATCTTAGCTACAAGCATGGGAACTCAACATTATTCTCAGCACCTTACAACCCATCAACTAACGGGAATGTAGAAAGAGCAAATGGGACATTGGTCTCAATACTACGTAAGATGGCCACTACTGATCCACTACACTGTGACCAATACCTCCCAAGTGCATTAATGGCTTATAGGATAAGTTTCCATCATATTATTAAAATGTCTCCCTTCAAGGCCTTATATGGAAGAGAACATTGAATCCCTGCTTTATTAGCTCAAAAAGTTACTAGTGATAACACCAAAGAGCCTGAGAAAGCGCTAAGAAGATTATTCCAGAAGATAATAGAACTTTAGTAAGAGGCAATGAAATATGGCCAAGACGTCTATTAGGGAAGGTCAAGCAGAACATGCAACACGCGAATCTTTACCAGCCTTTGAGATTTCAGACTTAGTCATATATTATCACACCTTAATAGCGCCTCAGGGAGGAAAATTATTTCCATCTGGGATGGGCCATATGATATCACCTACAAACGTGGAGATGAATACTCAATCAAGTCTTTGGAAACTGGAGTAGCAATCAACTGCGTTTATAGCCAAAATTTTGCATCAGTATTCACCCACCAATATTCTTGAAGGGGGTGATGTCAGATATCCAGATATCAGATTAATAGGATAGATATTGACTAACTAACTCCCTCAACTAAATTGACATCTATACCCAAGAAGGGGGCTAAATCTATTACCTGATAAATTACCTAGAGAAATTAATAGTCAGCTCAGCTACAGTCAACTCTAGTAAAACTTTGACAAACCAATTTGAGAATAAAGTACCCAAGATGAATTCTGACCCATCTTTCTGATGGATCAACTGAAGGTCAGGTGACAACCACTCTTAGTGGCACTCAAGGCTTTAAATTAAGATGAACCCAAAAAGGATAGGAATAAATAATGTCAAATGATCAACCTAAGTGACACACAGTCTCATCTTACTTGGGCATTCAACTCACCATTTTTGCCCTATCAAAATAATGATACAAAGGCATTATAACATCCAGAATTTATCAATAACCAAGAGTCTCCCTTCTGGATTTCCACCTCTATTATCTTTATTAATCCTTTTACTTTTGGGGTTTATATTGTTAATCGTGACATATAAAAACCCATGATTTATACTTTAATAATGTTACGTCATTAATTATATGTTTCCTTTGGTACTTGACTTCAACAAGTCTATTTTGCCATGCTTACCAAAGGACAGATACTCTAGCTGACAGGACATAAGCGGTGACTTAACATCCTTTTAAATAAAGAATATACTTGTTGTGCGGCTTAGTTGACCTCAAGTATTGACTGTCAGGCTTCCTGGAAAGAGCACCATTGAGCTCAAAAATAAAATTTCTACATCCACCAATTGACTTTGAGTGGAGAGGCAGGTAATACTAATTCTCCAAACAACTTATATGTCTCAAAATTGGTCCACCAAATGAATGATGATGAAGCTAGATTATCCATGATCAAGTTGAGCAATTTGTTGCTGTACATCATTAAGAAAATTACATTTACTAATAATTGCATCTCAATTGTCCTGACTAAACTCAGAGGCAGAAGAGAGGAAAACAGAGATATAATTGTTAAAGATTGAAGTCCTTCTAATAAGTTGAATATATCCTGATAATGCTCTACCACTACTTGCAATAAGTAGTACAACTTGGGGTGCACAAACTGGATTAAGTATGGCCCAGTACCAACCCCAGGCAATTGAGAGGTCTGGTACAAGTCCCTCATCATGGAGGGCACAGAACTGGACTTTAAAGAGTAGAATAAAGAATCCAGGAAAAAGAAACAAGCAATTAATTGCTGTATGGTGTCTTGCAAAGCTTCAGGCCGCAACTGAAAATTTCTAATAAAACTTAAGTTGGGATTGGAAAGCTCTAAAATTGCACAAAATTCCAATATAGACAGCGCCCTTGGGATTTTGGTTTTAGTGGAACGAACCCAGCGCAAAATAATACACTGTTCTTGATCATGAGACACTTCAGGCAAATAGGAGAATTCATCATAGTGATTGCCATGTTCACAAGTGTGTAACTCAGAGTAGCCCATGTAGTGAGCACCACATTTGAAGTTTTGTATTACACTTTAAAAATGACATTATTTTTTCAAATTAATTTGAAAAAAATCTCCAAAAAGAAAGATTTTAATAAAATAATAGAAAATATTTGCTCATGAATAGACTAAATTTTATTATATAAAAGCCTATACTTTTAGGTTTTGCAAAGGTTTGCCTTAGATCTGATCTTTTTAATTCTGAGAGATCAAATTTTCTGGGATTACATAATTAAGATAAACGTGATAAATTTTTGATGACTTAATGAAATTGAATTCACTGAGTTCCACCTCAGCGACCAGCAAAGAAATACTTTGGGTAATATAGTCAGAGACATAAGGATTTGATGAAATTTTAGCACCATCTATTGTCATACTGTAGCTTGAGTAAGCTCACACTTAGGTTATTGACTGAATCTAAATTCTACTAAATTTGGCAATATTATAAAATTGAACAGTACTTGAAGCCCTGTTCTCCAATTAAACGTCAAGGCGTGTCATAATTTAAATATAGCTGCTGTATTTTTTTACTGTGGATATAATGCTCGCCCAACTAACATGAATATCCCCAGAACCAACTTGGGCATATCTTGCCTTTACCAGCGTTGGTCCAAGGTGTGCTTTAGTTCAGGAAAGCATGCCAACTTTGTCCTCTTGGCCTCATCACACTCAGCCTTATATCTACAATCTGTTCCTACAATAATGTCAATTAACCATGACGTTACCCTATGGCCTTTTGGGGCTCCACCACTTTTTCAGGGCTTCATCCAGGGGTTAGTTCTTAAGAGCAGGGGCCAGTTTTATGGCGGCAACCCTAGCTTACCCTTGTGTCATGCCACCTCAGGGAAACGCTTGTGAATTGCATCAATAAATTCTTGTGCGTGGATGCAGTTGTTATAATGGTACCATGCTAATTTCCACAGCATCAAATCCTTTCCACAACCCCAGGCTATCAAGTCTTCTCCTTACGTGATGCGAAGATAAAATGTCATTTCTTCCCAATATGGTGCCACATACACAAGGTATGCCCCTTGGGCTCTGGTGTGGGACCCTCAAATAAGGTCAACTTTCTATATGAAACACAGTAAGATCTAAAACTATGGGGAAACCCAACTGGTACAAGGAATGACCAACCTTGACGATGAAGTAAGGTCCTATCTTCTTTGGCCCCAGTTTTTTGCAAGGTTGCTTGATTGGGATACTTTAGGCATCAAGCATCACGAGATCTCCCTCCTTATATAGCAGATCCACCCATCTCTTATCATTAAAAATCTTTTTATAGGTCTCTATAGTGGCATTTAAATTGATGTTGACCTCTTCATATACCTTCTTGATAGACTAGGCAAAGGTCCACCACCGCTTCCACCTTATACCCACAACTGTGTTTCATGTTTTGAGTGGAGTTATAGAATAATTGGCAAAGAATGGAGGACTTCCAATAGAAGCATGCTGGGCGTTGTTATAGCTCAATTGGGCCAGGGGAATATGAGAAGCCCAAACAGAATGGTCATATGAAACGTAAAACTGCAAGAACTGTTCAAGGCACTGGTTCACTAGCTCTGTCTGCCCATCTAATCAGTTTTGTACACAGTAAAATGGCACATATGAATCTGAAGGTTCTTTACAACTCAGTTCAAAATACTGATGTGAACTGGGGTCCACGGCCACTAATAATCTCCTGGGGAACCCCATGGAGGGAAAACACTTGGGAAACAAAAAATTTAGACATCTGCACCACCATTACTATGGTGTTACTTGGAATGTTTGGGTTAACTTAGTACACAAGTCCACTTAAATTCATGATATCATCATTTACTATGACAAAGGTAGCTCCACAACATAATTGACTGAGAGAGAGGTCCAAGGTTCCTCTGCTTTATGGACTGGTACCAACAATTTAACTAGAGGCTAATGATATAGTGTCATCCTATCTCAGATCAGAAATCCTTATAATACCTTGCAACCTGTGCGGACAAGACCTATCATTTATAGGTATGGCAGATAATCTCCAAAGTCCTCTCCTTCCTAGGATGTCCTACGGTTATGCCAACATGGCGTCCATTGATTAATTTCAGACATAATGGACAAATCAGGAACCCATCAGCACCCCTGGAACCATATCACCTCATCTTTTACATAATACTCCTTGGTGATATCCTCCCAATTTAACTTACATTTGGTAAGAACCATAGTATATTGTTATGATCAAGACTGGGAAAGGATAAACTTTCTGAAAATACCATACTCTTTCAGGTTTTTAGTGAAGCAAGAACTGGCATGCATGCCATGGTGGATGGTTACTTGGATACCATTTTTAATCAGAAAAAACAAAAATTGGGTGTTGTGCAACTCCACCTCCTTTGGATCAGGTGCCAATGCAAGGTATTAATTCAGAACGTCAGCCAAACAATTCCCCTTGTTCCTTGTAAACTCATAGAAGAACACAAATTGAACAAGAATCTCATGCCACCAGGTTTTCTGTGGGTGCAGGACATGAGGATCATGGTAATACAATAGGGCACAGTGATCTGTACAAATGCAGAATGGCTAGGAAGAACTATGTATGTAATGACACCTGTAGTTAAGTGCTTCCAATACTTCCAACAGTCCTTGTCATAAGCATCATAACTCAACTCACCCAAAAACAGTTTCCTAGAAAAAATCTTACATGATGCTCAACTCCATCTTCACCCTATTGTAAGAGCGCAGCAGCTATGGCAAAGTTGGAAGCATCTGTAGCCACTATAAACTCCCTCCTAGGGTCCACGTGATGGAGAACTGATGTTGACAGCAGGGTGCACTACACCGCCTGGAAGGCATACTCTAGTGCAAAGGAACCTGAGAAACTTTGGCACCACTAGCCTTATATAAAGGCGTCGCTACCTCATAAAGATGTGGCTTAAGATTTTTAAGGAAGGTTCAAGCCCCCAAAAAGCTCCTCAACTTCTTAACTGAGGTCAGTGTAAACAATCAAGAATTACCTTCTCCTTGTCTGGAGTGATCATTTGGCCTTTGTTGAAAATGATGTTGCCCACGAAGGTGACCTGAGACAGGAAAAACTAATAACTTACTTATTTTAGGGTCTGATTTGCCGCCCTCAAATGATCAACTTATTGACACAGGTAGACTGTATGAGATGCTGAAACAGGGGAAAACCAGATTTTTATCCATTTAGGATACCGTCCATACGCCTGACAACGTCCCAAGGACGCATTAATATGACACTGGATAATTAAAAGCTCATTTTAGAGCTCAAATGGCATGACTAGTGTTAAAATTTATGGGTTTAATTAATTTTTTACGGCTGATAACCCCTAAATTGATTAACTGCACAGGTTTAATGTTGTGCAATACTCTGCGTTGTCTGATAATAATATATAGTCATTTGATGATAGTATGAAGACTATTACCCATAGTTGAATGAAGCTCTAGTATTGGGTCTGACGCGTGTCCAGTATTCCTCCTCAAAATACTAAAAGATTTCTGATATAAATTTTCCCTTGTACCAACTAACTTGATCCATGCTTAGATCCTTATTTACGGCTTCTCTCTGGTGACACACAGTCAGCTGAGATACCTGATTCAGTTCAGCTTCTCTTCTCTGGATTCAATCTCAAATCCTTACTCTTTATCCTAAAAAGTCTCCAATTAAAGCACACAGCAATAGTTTCTTTGAAGTAGAATAGAACTTAATAATGGATTCTGGTAAAGTGTTCCTTAAAGTGTGTCTTAATAAAGTGAATCCTTAGGGAATATATAGTGGGAATTTGGCGCCCAACCCTCAGTTAGCACCTCATCAATGAAACAGCAGCCGTTTTCATTGAATTACCATCATTGTCTCATCAGTAATGATCTTCACCATCCTGGCTAGGATTCCCTCATCAGACGCCTTAAGACCTAAACAGAAAGAGTCAAAAACATGTCCTTATTATTTTTCTCTCAATACCAGTGAACCAACAAGATTTAATGAGTGATCTGCTTAGGTAATGGGACTTGTTACCCATTATGGAAGGACGTGAACCAACTGATTGATTTTCTGGTTGCAGACGGCATCACTTGCCATGCAACCTGCTCCTTAAATTCCCAATTGGTTGGTGATGAAACCTGACTGATTCCAATCAGTACACCTAATAGTTCATCACCAATCAACTATACAAATGCCTCATTTTGTTGGCAACTCTTTCCAACGAGATCTTAAGCATTCATCCAGATCAATCCTCAATAGATTTGAACCAGGCAAGCTACCTAAAATCCCCTGAACATTGTTAGCCCATAAAAAGGCTCAACCAATATCCAATTCACTTTGCTATAGGAAATTATCCCATAGCAACCCCTGGTAATCTAGACGGCTGGGAATATGGGCAAAAAGCCCAACACATCCCCCTCTTGCCTAGGTTTCCAGCGAGAAAAGGATCAGGACAGGAGAATACCACTTCAGACACTCAGTCAAATACTTCTTTAGTTCAAGAGTACAGTCGATTGGTACTCAACGCTGCTTAGGACAACCTTCATCATGCAGCTCTCTTCCTCTTACTCCTCACTACCGCCTACTCAGAGCACAGTTCCCACAACCTCCTGTCATTCTGGGCTGATCGATTTACTAAGACAATATTAATCTCAAGATCCAGGTTTCCCCATCAGGGCATCTGACCCTCTGCTATATTCAGGATTCTTGGTCCAGCGTCCATGATTTCCTGATTTTTCTCCTCGTCCTCAATAGGAGATTCTTGGCGTTGATATTCAATTCATGGCACAATTAAGAATGCTCAAATAATCACCCTTGTTAAATTCTCATAATAACCTCTTGGCTCATATCAATCTTAATTTTTCTCTGGAGAGCTTATTCCATTTAATTTTGAGATTAAATTCTCCAAAATTAGAGCTTAATTGATTAGGAGTGCATAATATCAACTATCAAATAAGTCTGACATACACCTCTTGTCCAGCCCATATGTCAAATTTGGAGCCTCAGTACTAACAACTGCTTGATAGCATTTCTGATAAAGACCTTCAGCTCTTCCAGCTGATTATTCATTCTTTACGCTGGAACTTTTTCCATGATCCTCCCAGGACTCATACTCCCAGTCAAGTACCCTTGCCAGTCCTTCCATGAAATCACTAAAAATGGTATACAATCCTCTCACAAAACCAGGCTAGTAATTGTCTCAAACAACTCTCTGCCAATCCTTCCTTTATCATCAATTCCTGAGTTAGATTTTGAAACTCTCCAGGATTTGGCTCCATTTGCAGATTCCCTTACCATCATTGTCAAACCTCCTAAAGCAATGCCCTCTGCTCTTGATTGATCATTCCTCACCATATCAGACTTGCTTATAGAGTTCCTTTTCTGACTTGTCCTGTATTTAAGTCAGCTATTCTGGCAACTGAACAAGCCATTGGAAACAGCAAACATTTTGAACCCCACTATGCAGTATTGAGGGCTCAAGTAACTGAAGCTTTGTCCATAGCTCTGAACCCCTCCAATCTCAAAAACATTCTATATTGAGAAGTTGCAGCATATGCTCTTCACTTTGCCAGCCAAGTTCTTTGAAGCTGGACCACGAAGCTTTTAAGCCTCTCCTGGCTTTCATCACTCATTCTGCTTTTGCTTCCAAGAAGCTCATAGTCATCTGCAGGATGCCATTTGCTCCCTGCATAACTATCTCATTTCTGGCACATCCCATTGGTATTTCCACTGATGGCGTTAATAGGGGGCATGATTTAGCAACCCCCACCTAGTATTCCTTGCATGATGCCAGCCCATATGTCCAATTTATTTGACAAAGCCCATTGGCAAGCACTTAAGACCAATCTTCTGGTATGATGCCATATTGGGATTACTAAGGGAAATTCACCAACTGCCTCTTCTTGTTCTGTTGCTTCCCTCCTCGCTCTAGGGTATTGCGTTTGGCTTGTTCTGACATTTCCATCGCTCTTCCCCTAGTCATTTTTTTTCAGGGATCAGTATCCACTCAACAAACTTGGTTCTGCGTAGGTCTAGCCCTTGGTAGCAGCCAATCTCATATAGATTTTAATGGGTTGTTTACTCCTACTACAATACATTCTCCCTCCCCTGAGAGGCGACATAGGCAGAATCATCCCTGATTTGATGATAACCAATAAAAAACAAAAATTATAAAAATATATCTTTTAAATGAGTTTTTAATATTTTTTTCCTTTTATAATTTTATTGATCTTTTTTTATATAGGATTTAACCTTTTCTCAGTTCAGCAGTCCATCTTTTGTTTTATTCCTCCAAACAGTTCCTAGGTATACTTAGAACTACCAGATTTCTATGGCTCAGAGCTCTTATTTTTCAAAACTTAACCATCTAGTTTGGTTCAGCGGTCCTTTTTTGGACTTAACCAAAGAATTAGGACATAACCAACTTAATGGTTCAGTGGTTCTTTGGGAACTCTTTTTTCATTATTTTTTTATTGATCCAGCACTTTAAGTACTTCACATGGACTTTATTTACTATCCTTCCATTCAAGAGGTTCTTGATGGAATAGGCATCTGTTGCCATCTTGGCGATAATCTCAAACAGACCTGACCACAATGCATCCAACTTGTTTCTTCTCCAAAAACCATGCATATTGCAATAGGTAACTCTTTCACCTAATCAGTATTCCGATAAGGCTAGTCAGTTCTTATCATCTGTCATTTTTGCTTGAATCCTTTCCTTAAAAGTCGTATTGAATCCTTGCAATTGTATTCTGATCTGGATACTCATCAATCAGTTCAGGTACTGCTCAGCACTTATCCCCAATGTTGGTTCCACCAGCAAATATAAAATTGGTGGCAACGCGGCCTTCCTTCCATATAGCAACTCAAACGGTGTTTTTCCCATCTCCATATGATTATCTATATTGTAGGTGAACATCACCAAACTTAGGTATGTTCCCCACATGGAAGTTCTTCCTGCGACCAGCTTCCTTAGCGTCTTGGCCAGCGTCCCATTAACACATTCTACCAGTCTGTTTACCTCCATCTGGTATGGTACAGACACAACACCTTAGATCCCCATTATTTCATTTGTCGCAGGATCACACAAGTTGAGAAATTTGTTCCATTGTCACTCAGATGGACCTGCGGGCATCCATGTCAGTATATTACTTGATCTAGGATAAACTTTGCAGTGCTTGTAAAATCTACTTTCGCCAGGGCCTTCATCTCGACCCATCTTGTCAGATGGTCAATTGAAACTATGATGTATTAACTCCCCATGTACTCATGGTTAGTGGTCCCATCACATTGATTGACACCTTATGCTAAGAAAATCCAGGGTGGACCAGTTGGTATCTAGTCATCTCCTTTTGCGGCTTGTGCAACTGGCACTCCACACAACAAGCCAGATATTCCGCTACATCATAGTTGATGGACTCCCAGTAATAATACTGGAAAATATGATCAATTGTTTTCTGTAGGCCTCCATGGCCAACAACCTTATGGGCGGCTTGAACAATAGCTTCTTGTTCCAATGGCTTTGGAAATAGTAATCACTTCCTATTGATCATCTTGAAAGCTTATCCGTCCATGGTCTCAGAGCTTTCATCACTTTTCAAAGTGGATTTTGGATTTCTTGGTTCTTGTTCATTATTTCTCCATCAACCATTCTCTATAATAGCTCATCCTCTTGCAGGTATACCACTTGGACCATTGGTAACCGCTATAAGCCATCTGCATTCTGATGAGAAGCTTTAGCTTGGATGACTATCTTATAATCGTAAGTATATAGCTTTAGTGCCCATTGGGCCAGTCATCCTTCTGGTTCTCATAAATTGTGTAGCCAATGCAATAAGGAGTGGTCCATCACCACTTTGAAGTGCATTCCATGGATATACACCCAAAACTGTATACAGGAGTACATAAATGCAAGGTATTCATGCCCAGTCACGGTGTAATTCCTCTCAGCAGCCTAGATTGTCCAGCTCACATATGCCACCGGATGTTAACCCCCAAGTTCATCTACTTGGGTCAGTATGGCGCTAATCGCCATTAATGAAGCATTGGTTTGTATTATAAATTCTTGACCAAATTTTGATATTTAAAGAATGGAGAATATATTAAATAATGGCATAACTCATCAAAGGATCTCTGGGCCACTTCACTCCAAACAAATCATTTTTTTCAGATCCTTCAGAAAATGTAAGAGGGGCTTGGCAATCCTTGCAAAATCCTAAATGAATCTTATATAATATCTGGTCATTCCAAGGAACACTTGGATATCTCAGACACTCTTCAGTACAGCCATTTGCTCTATGGCTTCATCTTCTGAGCTTGCAGCTGCAGTCCACTAGAGATGATTAAGAATCTCAGATATTCTAACTCTTACTTGAAGAAGTGGTACTTACTTGGCTTAAGCTTCAGGTTGGCTGCAGATAGTCACTTAAACACTTCCTCCAAGTTTTGCAAATGGTCATTAAATGTCTTACTGAACAAATTTAGATCATCCAAGTACACCAGAACGCATGCCAACTTCAATTCATTTAGTATGTGTCCATGGCTCTCTGGAATGTCACATGTGCATTGCACAGACCATGGGCAAGCTCATTAGTTAACAAAGCCCCTGCGTGGTGATAATTGCACCTTTCACTTGGTCTTCTCTTGTAAAATCGATTTGCCAATATCCTGATATTAGATCCATAGTGGAGAAATATTTTGCTTCTCAATCAATCTATGAATCATCAATTTGTGGTAGTGGATATGAATCCAACTTATAATTCTGTTAAGCTTCCAATAATTGATCGCCATCTGATTAGAGCTGCCCTTTTTCGTTATAAGGTTAGGGCTCACCCAGGGGACTTGATGACGGAACTAGAGGCCCATGCTTTACTAGTTTGCTGATTTCTTCCTCTACTACTGCTTTGGTTGCCTTTGACCATCAAATTGGTCTCATTATTATCAGCAAATTTTCACCAGTATTGACCTTGTAAATTACATCTCTCACACATCCCAAATTGCGGTCATCCTGGGCAAATACTTCTCAATACTTGTCAAATAATTTGAGTACCTCCTTTTGCTGTCTGCCTGTCAGATCAGCAGGTTGCTCTCAATTGACCAATAAATTGATACCTTTGGTTACTCCTGCCAGTAATCCCATATCATTAAAGGTTCCAAAATCTTATAATTTCCATAATTCATCCGTTGGAATTAAGTGAACAAATGTGACAATCTGATTCTTCTCAATCTTTATCTGTTTTCACTCAAATTTTCTAGGAGAACTCGAATTTCTCCATGGCCTAGCATAAATAATTCAGGAGCCACCCAAGGCTCTAATCTGAACTTCTTCCAGGGGCTTCCAACTTCTCCATACAGAGACTCAGGTATCTCCAGCGTTAATCCTGTGTTGACTATGATCTGTGATCCTGGCAGTGTGGTACTTGAACTCTTGAAACTCAACGAAATTTCCTGATTTTCCAGGACTTCTGTCAGCATTTCTCATCACTTTCGGCCAACTATTTTTTACAGATTGGGACAATGCCATCATTGAAGATCAAAAAGATGAAGATTTTCTCCAGGACAGTGGAGCTTCTCAATCTTTCTGATAGACCAATGAGACGTCTGACCCAATAAGGTCAACATATTATCCTCAAAGTTACATCTAACTCTGTATTTTTGTACTAATTCCATCCCTATCAGAATATCATAGTTTTGGTTGGCCAAAACTATTGCTGGAGCGGATACCAATAAGAATACAACTTGGAGTGTTAGAGTGCTATACGCTCCACATGAGATAGTGGTATTTGGCCATGATGTCACATATTCTTTCTTGTGTTCTAAATCAAATGAGATCATTAGATTTAAAAGCCCCAAGGGGCTCCTAGTGCTGGCAACTATTATGGGATGAAGACCTGGGGTACTGCCCCCACCACAATAGGGCTGCACAAATCTAAGCACCACTTAAAAATGTGGGCCTGACTTCAATTGGGAGTAGCTCACGCTATCCCCTAAACTGAGATATGCCTTCCCTGTTTAAGTACTGAACAGCGTGTGTGCACCAGCCAGGACAGGCGATATGCTCTCATCCCCATTGTGGGGGACAAGACCCAATGACCCCAGGTTTAAGGCCCCTGAGGGGGAGAAGCTGAAGCCCTCCCCTTTGTCACCTGCTTTTTAGCGGATTTATGATCTCTGGCCCCTTTTTGTCCAGAAATCTTAGAGTCTTTTGGATCTGCTATCATTTTCTTGCATGATCCGTTTTGCCATCAGCTGTATCATGCCAACTGAACTGTTAGCTAGCTGAGCTTCAGGTTAATTCAGAAAACTGTGGCATTTATTGTAGGCAGGTGCACCAAAGTGCACCAACCAGGATTGCTCCTCCCTTGTCTGGGGTCCACACCCACGCAACCTCAGATCTAGAGGCTGTTTGACAGGCACCATGCCTGACTCATACCCCTTCTTGCCCATATTCTCCCCTCAGGGAGTGGTAGACACAAGCAAGAATAGGTTGGCACAGTCATTATCCCGCACTTCTTTCATGCCAATAAAGGACCCAACTGACGTGCCTCTTTGAGTTCTAGTGTTAGCTATTCACCCATGTTTCCACAGGCTTTCCCTAGTTGCGCTATGTGGAGGCCCCAGCTTACACTAACTAGCTCCCTCAAGCGAGACCTTTACCTCTTCACCAGCTTATTTAAACAATATAATTAAGTGCTCCACTGTCAACTATTGTCCTCACCATACTTGATTCACTAGTATATTTATATACATACACTCAGAGTATTGTAAAATAGTATTGACTGAGTTTATAGTAGCATTATTAGCCAAATTGAGGGTGTTATTATTTGTGCTAATAGATCAGGAAATGATTCGTTGATTGTGATAAAGGGGATTGACAGGTTTGCCTAATCTAATTTGATTTCATTTAATTCTTCTGGATTATCTGTGGCTCAAATCTTGTCCATCAGTTATTGCGCATATGGCCAAGCGATATTCTTAATTATTTTGGGGTTAATCCCTCTTACTCCAGATCCTGTTATCGCGTTCACATCTAAAATGATAACTTAATATAGCTAATCCTGCGCGTCATCATCAATGAATAGACCACTTATGTCAATTTCTTTGTGCATAATATCAGGAGGAACAGGTTTTTCTGAAGCTCTAGACTGTTTCCTGTCTAGGCTGCAGGCCCTTTTCCTGATTCCTGTGCAGGTTTAGACTCTTTTCAATTGGACCACATTAATCTGATCTTTAGGTTTCTTACAGTGCACAGCGAAATGTTCCTTTCCTCCGCACTGTTAACAGACTTTTCCTTCTTATTGATCCGTTTAAACTATTTGGGCTAATTCCTGGAATGGTTTAGTTATTCACCTCCTTAGCGCCCTTGGTACTCTTCATGGGATTCAAATTTCATACTAGATTCAATTTAAAACTTCTATTCAAAGCCTCAAAGATAGCTCTCAATATCTTAAAATGATCCACCATCTGAAAGGTGGTAATCTCCATCGAAAACAAGGAAGACATCATAAAATGCAAATTGCAATAGGGCCAAAGGGCCTCTTGTAGTGTGATCTAGGCATTGAAATCATCCAGCACTTTTGCTCCAAACTAAAATCTGCGATTCTTGGTAAAAACAATCAGCAAAACTTGCTAAGGATCTATCCTTATGGAATTGAATGTCCCTGAACTCTTGTTTGCATTTCAACATGCATGTGGGACTTCCAAATCTCTTCATAATGGCCGCCTTGGCCTCTGAGTATGACCAGCTGACCCTCTAGATGGGGCAACACTAGGTTCTGACAATTGGTACTTAAGCAATTCATCACCATCAAAGCCTTTTGATGATCGTCATATATAAACATTATCAAATTGAATTATTGGATAAACGCAGGGACATTATCCTGATGGAAAGTAGGTAATTTTGGTGTCACTTTAAATTATATAAAGTTTCTCTAGCAACCTATCTTGGTTTGGCTACTCAGCTCAATTGAGGAGTAATTTCAGGAGTCATCTCTGAAATGGCTATGAAAGTAGAAGCATATTTCTTGGGGTAGTCATCTTCCCAATTGGATCCATGGAGTTCTTTCTTTGGCGTCAGTTGCTGCATATGGCTCACATTCACATTTTTGAGTCTTCAACTCCTTGACTTACATAATCAGTCGTTCTATATCTGTGCAGAATGCCCTTAAATGAATGAGATCTGCTTCATGTTCCAATTTCAATAAATAAGACTATTCAAACTAAAACTCCTTCCTTTTTCTTCAATTATGTTACTCTTCCAAGTAACTCATTCCCAAAGCTAGCGACATTTTCAACCACTTCAGTAATCTTGGTAACTCTCTCCTCCAAGGCAGCATTTTCTTGATGATCTGCTGAATTCTAGCTGTTCTGGTTGATGGTTGCCAACTCTGTCCAAAGTTTTCTTAGTTCATCCTTATATGACATCATGTAGTATTATCTTACTCAACTACACCCCTGTAGTGAGCACCAGTTGTTAAAATTTACAGGTTTTGTTAATTGTTTACAGCTGATAACCACTAAATTAAATTAACTGCACAGGTTTAATGTTGGGCAATTCTCCAAATTTTGAGAAAATATTATATAGTCAAATGATAATAGTATGAAGACTATTATCCATAGTTGAATAAAGCACTAGGAGGGGATGATACCCCAGTGGTAGAATAGGGACCTCTACCGCTGTCTCCCTTAGTTCAATTCTAGTACAGGAACTTTGGGTAGGGGACGATTATGACTGTGTAGGCGTTGCACACCAATGCCCCAAACTGAGATAGCAAATAGTCAAGGCGGTCCATGGAGTTCCTGGCCTATCATATGCCACGCATGGAGGTTTTCCAGATTTTATCCTCCTTATCCATTCATTTGATTTCCCATTAATTGGTGAGATATCATCCCCAGGTTGGTTCACCTTGAATAAAATAAAAAATAAAGCACTAGTATTGGGTCCAAAGCTTGACCAGTATTCCTCCTCAAAATACTTAAGATGTCCTTGAAATAAATTTTTCTTGTACCGCCTAACTTAATCCACACTAAGATCCTCATTTACGGCTTTTCTCTGGTGACATACAGTTGGCAGCAATCCCTGATTCAGTTCAGCTTCTCTTCTATGGATCCACGCTCAGATCCTTACTCTTTATTCTAAAGGGTTTTCAATTAAAGCACACAGCATAATTTTATCTTGAAGCAGAATAGAACTTAATAATGGACTCTGGTAAAGTGTTCTGTAAAGTATGTGTCTTAATTAAGTGAATTCTTAGGGGAATGTTTAGTGATAACTTAGCGCAACTCTCAGTTGGCACCTCATTAATAAAACAGCAGCCGTTGCCATCAAATTATTATCATCATCTCATGAGCAATGGTCTTCCCCATCCTGTCTAGGATTCCGTCATCTGACATCCTCAAGACCTAAAACAAAGAAAGTCAGAAAACATTTCCATAATGTTTTTCTCTTTATCCCAGCAAACCAACCATATTTGGCAAGCGACATGCTTAAGTAATGGGACTTGTTACCCATTATGGCAGGTCGCAAACCAACTGATCAATTTGCTAGTTTCAGAAGGCATAACTTGCCTTGCAACTTGCTCCTTAAATTCCCAATTGATTAGTGATGAAACCCAACCAATCCCTTTTGGTACACCTGATAGTTGATTATCAATTAACTATCACATGCCCCCATTTTGTCAGAAACTCTGAATGATGAGATCTTAAGCATTCCCTGGATCAATCTATGATGGATATAAACCAGGTGAATTACCTAAAATACCCAAACATTGTTAGCCTAAAATTAGGGTCAACTGATATCCTATTCACTTTGTTATAGGGAATTATCTCCTAGCGACCCTTGGTAATCTAGTCAGCTGGGAATATAGGAAAAAATCTAATAATTAAGAATTGGAGTATTTATGATACGGAATGCAGTAAGCCATTCCTGCCCCTTTTTGATGCAAATCTTATTGTAAACATTATAGCAATTTAATTTGTAGAAGACCTTGGCCTTCTCCATATAGCAAGCAATTTGTGCCTCCACTGGGATTGGATGCATATCAGGTATGGTAACATTATTCAGGTTACCATAATCTAAACAGGGGCGTTGAGTCCCATCTGCTTACTTTATGAAGAAAAGTAGTGAGCGTACCAGAGAGTACTTGCTTAATATGGCCCCTTAGCTAACTGCTCCGTGACCCACAAATCCAAAGATGCCTCTTCCCATAAAGTCAAAGGGTAGATGGGAGAGAAAATGTGCACCAGGTCCGCTGTGGGCTTAAAGTCACAATCAAACTCAGAATTTTCTGTCAGAATATTTACAGAAGCTGCATAAAAGGAAAGATTTCAATCCTTCCAAGAAACAAGATAAGGGTACTTCATGAGTGGGATTCAGAAGAAGTGCAAGGATAAATTTTTGTACATTTGGTCATTGAGGAAAATTTCTTTAAGTGTTGACTTCAGAAATGGGGATTAATAACTTCTGTAACTTTTAAGAGATAATGTCAAGAATTTATCTCCATAGTTCTAATAGCAAACTTTCACCGCCACTCCACTCCAAAGATAGTTGGGTACATAAAATTTTTTGACTGCTAAAAAGCTGTCAGCCAAATGATAGTTGTCCATTTGATAATCAACCAGCCCCTGAAGATCAGTGTGGAATACCCATGGAGGCATCTTTTCTAACCATACCCCTAGGTAAGTAACATAACTCCAGGTAGTCAGTAAAGTCTAGGTCAATAAAATTCTCAGAGGCTCCAGTATCAATCAAAATAGTTGTGCTGAATTTACCTGAAGGGGATAAGAGAGTAGAAGAAAGCAGAAAACAACCATTATAATTTTTATTGATAAGATATAGCCACAACAGCTCTCCAGAGGGTTACTCCTTAGAATTAATCACACTCCCAGGATGAGGTTTCCCTTAAAGGATGGTAAAGGGTAGTTTGAAATCCTTACCATTAAGGGTACATACCCCGCAGTTTCCTTAGCAGAAGCATACTTACCAACAGAATAGAACAAAAACTCTTGTTACCACCTTTTCTCTCTGAGTCTTGGGGGGCAAGAGCAAATTTTCAGGAGTGATGTGATAAATGGGACTCTTTTTGATACTGGACCAATAAGAGCTTCCCTTTGACTCATTTTTATCTATATAATTTTCTTCTAAAAATGGTGTTTTCTGGATTTAGAGGCAAAATGTACAATATAGTAGCATCTTGGACCTCATCATCTTACAATCAAGGTGATACTCTCTTTTGATGAGGGTTTGCAGGCTGTCAGACAATAACAAGTCTGATGTTGTACTAAGTGTGATATGGGTTTTAAAATAAATAACATCGGCCAAAAATGGTCAATTCTCAATGGAACCCACTAACAGTGGTAACACTGTTGCCCCCAATTCTCGGCCAAATCGCCCTATAGCTAGTAGCAGGATAACGCCAAACCTGGGGAAAAATAAGGAGAATTGTTCTGGGGGTCCTCTCAGTCCCCTCACCAACTTAGTCCAAACACCTACCCGTGAACACCCCTTTTATATCCTTGATGGGGTTACATCTGATGAAAATATTTTTTTCGCCCAATTCTTGGGTGAAATAATTAAATCCTTGCCGCATGGGTATATTTTACCCACTTCTGACCCTCCATTGGTCATTCTGTCAAAGCAAGGCAAGTCATGAGAGCCTCAATAGGCTGAAAACTAATATTCCCTATTAAAGCTGTTCCTAGCCCAATCCAAAATTCATTCATCAATTCGCTTCAAGCCTCAATAGGTTTAAATAACAAGCATTAATATCTTAAGATGGTTTGCTTCTTAACTCCCATGTCACCACTAATAGAAATATTATAAATACAAATCTTTTATTATCATCAGCAAATCAATTATTTTATACTTAGGTAATCAAATCACCCCCTAAACAAATAATTATCCCAGTAGTAGAGAGCGCAGCATCTCCTGAAAAACGTTGTTGAATTTCAGGGTGCAAATCACCAGCGAGCATCAAAAAGTACCCTGAAATACAACAAGTGGTGCTCACTACAGGGGGTAGTACACCACAAAAACATTATCAAAAATGGAGGGTGTTGGGGTGAATAACCCTCAAAACCTCCCCACAGCTTCCAAATCCTGGCTAGATGCTTTAGCCCAGAAGCTAGCCAGCATACTTTATTGGCTTAAAATGCTCAAACTGCGCATTTGCCAAGCCTCACATGAGGCTGCCCCTATTATCTCCAAGCTTCCATTCAGAGACAAATCTACCCCAGGTGAGGATAGCATTGCTTCAATTCTCTTTGTCTATGAAGCAGTTATGGATGGGACTACCAATTCCCAAAAACTAGAGCATATCCTCACCTGCCTCAGCTGTTATGCCCAAGAGGTGATAATACCTTATATGGCCACCCTTAAAACTTGGGAAGAGGTAAAAACGCGCTCATGATAAATTTGGATCCATGTATAGCGAGCGTAGGAAAACAGGCATTTAAATGCATAAATCTACTTGAGGAAAATCTGTTGCCACCTTCATTGACCAATTTTAAAGTGCAGCCCAGTCTCTCCTGCCTGCTAATATTCTTCCTTTGGATGATGCAATTGCAGCCATTCTGGCTTGATTAACCTCTTACCATTTCTTAGCCCAGTATTGTATCAGCGAAGCGTTCTCTATAAAATTTTTGGGATATAAATTAGGCACTATTAGAGATTGCTGATCTTCATTATGCTAAGCCTACCAAGGAAGTCATACTGACCCCTCCGGTGCTGAATACCCTTCAAAATCCAGTTCTCATGGGGCGTCCCAGACTAGACTGCTCTCTTCTATAAGAGGTTGGTCAGAGGGCATCAGGGGTGACATAGTCGGGCTCTTTCTCCTCAGCTGCACCCCAAGTTAGCCCTATGAAACCAGTTGAGTTCTCATCACACCCCACACTTTCTCCTAAGGGGTCCATCACTACGGCTCCACCCTCATGTCACCCAGAGATGTCCTCCAAAACAACCACAACCTCACCTTTGACCTGGCATCAAATAAATTCTTATCCTCAAGAGGCCCTAAAAGTTGGTGCAGATACGATGCTCCCTTCCAAAACAAAAAAGGGTAGATGAGCGCCAAAAGGTTCTCCCCTGTGAGGAGAAAAGCCAGTTTCTCAAGCCCCGCTTAGCAACTAGTTGAGGTGCATTGAAAGATTCTCTGATGATGAGTCTGAAGGTGGTGGTAGAGATGTGGGCTATTATGTCCTGAGAGCCTAAATGGAAGTGCAGATACCGGATAGGATAATACCTGAAAGAATAGATATGGCTATGATACCACAATGAACCTATCTTTAACAGTTGGTGAGGTGTTCAAGGGTAATCAATAACGCCATTGTTGCTGACCAGCTTATTGGTACAGTGATCCAATCCACCCAACAAGTTCATACCCTACAATCTATAAGGGATAGATACCTGCAATGGCTCAACGCCTTGCCTCCTCTCTCCGTTTATAGGAGGTTCTCACACTCCCACCTACTTTTAGTAGCACGATAACCAAGGTAAAATTTGTTATAAATGAGTTATAAGATCCAGCAATCATTTATACTGGTGCTCCAGTGAACATGGTCTCTTCAAAGCTCATCAATAAAATAATTTGGCGCCTGACCTGGACTATCTACAAGAGTTTGTAACTGCAGGGCTTAACAACATGTAAGCTATTGGAGCCTACTCTTCTCTACCCATACAAATTGGGAAGTTCCTACTAGCTGCCCCCGGTATGGCCTTAAACAATAAAGCATACGACCTGCTCATTAGCACTCAATTCATGATTGAGTATGACAGAATTATAGATATGAAACAAAGATTTCTCTTACTTCTAAATTAAGAAGTTACCCTAGTCTTTACACATGATGAGCTTAAGAAAAAAGAATACACATGCGTCGTTGCTATCCTTCCTCCGCCCTCACTCTTAAAAATACCACATTGGACAGAAACATTAAAAAGCCGCCTGACTCTGTGGATGCTGCAGAGGGACTTCCATTGTATGCGTCAGAGGAGGTAATAAATTAAAGTAGGTGAACAAAATGTGATAGGCACCAAGATTACTATGCAAATCCCCCGCAATTACTTCCTGCACTCAACAAGTATTGATGGATAAAGACCTTTGGAACCTCAAGTGTTGTAGGGTATTCTAGACCCTGCCTACCAGTGACCCATCAATCTTATGTTGGGGAATCTTACTAACAAGAATATGACAATAAAGAAGCATCGGGAGTCTGAAAAGCCCTGCTGATTCCAATGAGGACATCTGATAAGTCAATTGTATTGAGTCTATGTTAGTTCAGGGACAACCAACAATCAATCAATATGTGCTTTTCCCCACGTTCAAATTTCTGATGATCTAACACCCACCAAGCTTAATAAAATTCATTCTTTACTGGAAACTTATAGCGACATCTTCATTGAATTTGAAACTTATTATGGACATATGAATGGTTGGGTTCATACCATTAACGTTGGTGATTCTCAGCCTATTCAATACAAGCCTTATTGGAAGTCTAAGGTTGAGGAGCTCTAAATGAGGACGGAGCTGAAACAGTTGCAGGATGCGGAGCTGCTGGTACCTTCTCAAAGCCCTTAGTCATCCCCTCTTCTACTGATAAAGAAGAAAATTGGAGGTCATCAGGTAGTTATGAACTACCACATTTTGCACAGCCACAAAAGGTAGCTAATTATCCTATCCCCACATTGACGACGCCCTAGCTCAACTATCCATCTCTAACTACTTTTCTGCCATGAATTTGGATAGAAGTTATTGGAAAATGGACCTTTCTTCCCAGGATTCAGTAGAAATGCGCTCTTATTTGTAGTGAGGGTCTCTTACAACCTACCCAACTACCACAAGGGTTGTGAAATGCGCCTGCCATTTTCCAGCAAGCAATGTATCATACCTTGCAGGACCCTATATTAAGTTGCGTCATCATTTATCTTGATGATATCACGGGTTTTTCCAAGACCTTTAATGAGCATCTTACCCACTTGAAAGAAAAGTTCCAACGCATGTGGGCTTCTAAAATAGAATTGAAGCCATCAAGATGTACTTTCCAGAAAATTTGAATTTCCTTAGACACGCCATTTGTCAAGATGAGATTCAACCTCTACAAGATAAGGTCGCAGTTATATCCAATATTCTGGCACCCAAAACCCTCCGTGACATCCAGGTATTCTTATGCATGATGGGGTATTATCATCATTTCATCCCAAGTTTGCCCAGCTCAGTGAGCTCCTCATACGCCTATTGGCTAAGAACACTCCATTTCATTGTTATGATGAACAAAAAGCCGCATTTGAGACCCTTAAGGGTTATTACAACATTGGCTGATCTTCCACCACCCTGATTATGGCAAGTCCTTTATGCTATTTACGGATGCCTCTGGCTACACTGTTGGAGCTATCCTGGCTCAGCAGGGCGAGCATGGGGTCAATCACCCTGTTTCCTATTACAGAAAGATGCTCTCAAAAGCTGAACGAAACTTCAGCATCACTGAGAAGGAGTGCCTTGCTGTCCAGCTCACTGTGAAACACTACCGCCCCTTCTTATATAGGACTTCCTTCGAAGTGATTACTGACCATGCATCCTTAAAATGAAATCAGAATATGAAGGACCCCACAGGATGGTTGGCTTGCTGGGATTTGAAGCTCTAGCATTGCAACATGGAAATTGAGAATTGGGCAGGTGTAAGAATTTATAGGTCTTGTTATTATTGGCAAATAACCCCTATAAACTTATTACTTCACAGGTTCAGTTTCTTGTGCAATTCATCCGCATTATATAGTAGTTTATATTATCAGTTGATTATAGTATGACGACTATTGTCCATAGTTGAATGGAATTCTTAGATCTCATCCCAACGCTCAGCCATTACCCGCACAAGATACTTGAGATGTTTCAAAATGGGGATTCGTTCCCTCATACTGTCTAACCCAATCTTCTCTGAGATTCCCTGGTGACAGTCCATTCAGTCCAAAACACAGTTGGCAGCAATCCCTGATTGTTTCTCCTTCTTCTCTAGATCCCCACTCAGATCTTTATTCTTTTCCTAAAAAGCGTTTCCAGTTATTGCACACAGCAATAATATCCCTGAGAAGAATAAAACAATTGAAAGCTGATAAAGTTTACTACTTAAAACTATATACCGGATAAAAACCTATTTTTATATTGTTGAATTTTAGGGATTTATAGTGGGGGATTTGGCGCCCAACCCATAGATGACACCTCTTCAATGAAATGGCAGCAGTTGCCATTGAATCACTCATCCTCATCTCAGCAGCAATGGTCTTCCCCATCCTGGCTAGGATTCCGTCGTTGGACATCCTCAAGACCTAAATGGAAAGAGTCAGAAAACGTGTCCCTCATGTTTTCCTCTTGATCCAAGCGAACAAACCATATTTTGCTATCGACCTGCTTAGGTAATGGGACTTGTTACCCATTAAGGCAGGTCACAAACCAACTGATCAATTTGCTAGTTGCAGGTGGCATCACTTGCCTTGCAACTTAGTACTTACATTCTTAATCAGTCAGTGATGAAACCCAATCAATCTTAATCAGTACAACTGTTAGTTAATCATCGATCAACTATCAGATGCCCCAATTTTTTTGGCAACTCTTCCCGATGAGATCTTAAGCATTCACCCAGATTAACCCTTAATGATCTGATCCTGGAAAGTTGCCTAAAATCACCCAAACATTATTAACCTGAAATCAAGGTCAACCAATATAAAAAATCACTCACCATAGGGAATTATCCTTTAGCATTCCATAATATGTTAGACATCTGGAAAGGTGGGAAGAAATCTTAACAGATGGCAATGTCTTCCGTTTAATTGATAGTCTGCTAGTTGGTTAAAGGCCTTGATATGGTCATCTAAGCTCATGGCTAGTCCTCGCCACTGGAACAGTTGAAACAGGAGTTGTAGCTTGACGCCAGGGTTGCCACCATAGACAAAACAATGGTAAAAAGTGAGGTAGGTGACTCCCATAGGTGTGAGTTTTGTTACAACAGGGTGTGGGCTCAGATTTTAGCTTCCCCATCCAAAGCAAACCAGAGAGCCAAGGATTTCTGACCTTCTGAGGCCTCCGTGGTTCTGTTTAATGTGGCGAGGAATTTGAGCTCTTCAGGCACTCCCAGTACCTGACGCGCCACATGGTCCAAAGGACAGGAGGTGGGTCCTATCTTCTGACGTTGCGTGCTTGTGAACTTAAGGGGGAAATTGGATGTGTCACTAAAATGAGCAGCACTTGTTTGATGGCCATGATCAATGCTACCCATAACCAGAATTTCAGAAAGTCGTGCATAAGCCCATAAAAACTCTTTTAGCAGTTGAAGATCTCAGATTTAACAAATCATGGTTCAACACCATAACGGCAGTGTTGATTAGCTAGAATATTACATCAGACAAATAATATGCTAAGGAAAGACTTTGCCCCCTCAAGGGCACTTGATTACCTATGACATCATCCACAATCTGAACAGAATCGCTGTTCTGATGATTCTTGCATAAAATCAATGTGGAGATAAATGTGGGAAATATTGTTCAATGGCCATCAATCCCATCCCAACCCTCAGGCTGAGCACTGGCAATAATATAGCCCAGCTTTGAGCATCAAAGGAAGCCTTGTTGGGCTGGGGGAGGCAGTTCCATTCATCTAGACTAAATATTTTACCTTAATCTCAAATCCTAAATGTGCACTTGATAGCAGGGAATAACAGTTGTGTCATTAGGTTTTAATCTTGCCGTTCTCCCCAAAGGTGCATCCACAGGAGCATCCTTTTTGTTTTCTTAGTAAGTTCAGAGGCAGGGACCATCTAGTACTAAAAAAGTAAGTTCAGAGGATGGGTTGAACAATTGTACCTTTCACTCAGCATTTCCGTTTTCTTCATAAGAGCAGTAGGTTGGATCAAATGATTGGTCATTAAACTCTGGTTAATATGAATACATTTGTCCTTTGAAAGGTGGAGTGTGCAATACTCCTAGGGTATGATTTCCAAAAATTTCTATTCTGAGGGAGGCAAGCTCTTTAATTACCAAATGAGACAGCCACTATCATTTGCTTTGGAGAAGTTCGTTGACCATCCCAAATCGCGTTCCCACTGTATTATCCAAAAAATGGGTTTCCCATTTATAAAAAAAAATCAACTCAATGGCAGTTGTAGCTGCAGCTGCCCCGGCCAACACCCTCCTCCACCATCAATTCCATGGGGCAATGGAGCCCCTTATTGAGGGTAATCCTATCCCCAATTTTTCTCATGATTTTGAGGAAGATGCAAAGTAAAAAATTAAGGAGCTTGCTTTTGGTGTGAGCCGTGCTTGCATCAATGCAGCAAAAACTTCTCTTTTTAACCCCAATTATCTAAAACCTGCTGCTGCATCAAGTCATTTACTCGTATGCCAGCTCTCATCAATTTTGCTGAGCATCAACTTGCTCAATATACTGAGATGATGGACACCACCAGCCTCATTAACAAAGAAAACCCCCAACTATACCTCCTTATGCCCCATGTCGCTGATGCTCCCACCCCAATGATGTCTGCCATGGTCCACCATATAAAGCGGGCGCTGGACAAAAGTTTTCCCAAAGCCTCCTCTCCAACTGATATGGCTTCCTAGGCTGATAACCTAGGGGCTATATTAGGATTTTTTTAATATATGAGAATCCCTTTGTTTGTCCCATTTGCGAATAAAGATGCGTGGCGGCTCCCCCTTTTGGGTTGGGCACCACTAGTACCAAAAAAAGAGACAGCCACTATCATTACTGATACTTATAAATGGGGGGTCCTCCACTGGTTGAGGTTCCTTTGGAGCAATTAGAATAAAAAAAATTTAGATAATTTTTAAGGTATTTTGGCGGAATTAATGATTTATTAAGGATATTATGAAATAAGCCAGCACTCTATCATCAGCAGAACTGTAAGTCTGGGGGAGCGCCCCCTCCACTTGGACTGGGCGGTGTTCCCATTCCCATCAAAAAGGGTCTGAGAAGGCCAGCTTCCCCTCTCATCTCCCAGGACGGCCTCACCCATGTGGTGGACAAAGGATCGATAAAAGCTTACTCTAAGGATCCCGCCACCCATCCCAATATCAACTTTGGATTAATTGATATTACAAATAAAGGGGATTTGCGCTGAGCTATCAGAGAGTCAGCATTCTCTTGGGATGAAAGGTTTGAATGAAGTTGAGGGCAATGAGCCTTCAGCATCAAGGCCCAAGAGCACCAAATCATTGGGAACAAGTCCCAATTGGTGTGTACCTTTGATGAATAAAGTATCTATTGTCAATTCTTTGATAAAGCTTGCCAATGGCATTGGGTCATTGGTAAATGTTGCCTCCAATTAAAAATCATCCCCAAAAGCATCAGAATATTTTTCCAATATACCTCACATGGCCAAAAGGATGCCAAAGTGAATGGGTGAAGGCGGATTAGGCGTCCCAAACCCATTTCAGACCACTTGAGACCACCCCTACATGGGGTGGTCTTGGGAGGTTCCTGCTGCCTGTTGGGCGAGATGACATCGCTCCAGTTGTTAGAACCATGGAGAATACACAATTTGGCGCCCATGGCTGAACTGATGATGACTTGGCCCACTGCCAATTCTTATGAAGCTAGTTCCAAGTAATTTTGTTTTCCTCCACTCAAAGTTCATCAGGTTAGGTCAAATCTCAAGAGCCCCCAAACTGAACTTTCTTAAGCTATTTCTTTATTAATTTGTCTTACTAAGCAGTTGTAACACACTGAGGAATTTGACAGTTTATTCTCTTATTTTAAAATTCACTAAAAATCTTCCCAGGCTCCAATTTATTTGGTTAAATTCACATTTTTCCTCGCTGAATCCCTGCAACATTTGCAATGTATCCTCATGAACCTCATATCAACTGGGAGATCCAGTCACGTTAGTGAATTTGGTTCCTACCACAGTCAATTGGGCCTATTGTGTTAATAATTTTGTAGAACTCTCCCCAATTGTAGAGGCCATCCGCCAGCAGAGATTAAATATTTTTTGGGCCCAACTATCCCCACTCCAGGTAAGGATCTACCCCCTACTTATGTTGTCATACCTAGTTCTCTTATGGGAGCCCCAAAGTACTCAATCTCATTGTGCAACTCCCTACGCCCAGGCCCATCGGGCTTGGAGCTACAACAGCCTGGTTCCTCGCTAGTTTGCTTTTTATGCTAACAGCATATTGGCACTCAATCATTACCTATCTTCTCAGAAACTATAAAGTCGTTTGATAGGCAATACCTCTGGCATTCTGGCTCGCCTTTTGGGTGCTTTTGCATCCCAACTGGCAGGCTAGTCTAAACTTTATTTTCCGTTTTCCTGACAAGAGCACTGAGATTTTTTATATTGAGAAAATTGAGGGGCGGGGACTGTAGAATATCTCTTACAACAGGACATGCAAATCTTCTACAAAACTCCTGGCTTTTGTTCCATGACTTGGCTTGCAATTGTGGGTTCCCCAATTTGCAAATCCTGCTGTTGAACTTTGCTTATTTATTGGGATTCCAGCATCCTTGCTCATCTCGCAATTTTCTTTACAAGATTTTCCTTTTCCTATGAGGGTTTTCCACCATATTAAATTCTATGTTGACAGTCCTGTCATTTTTTGGTCTTGATATGCCTAATTGTGCTCATATTTTGTTGCAATTTTCTCTTTTCCAGTACATAAATTTTGGCTGAGTATAACTTTATGGTAGAATTAACCTTTTTCTCTTTAACTTGTTATTTATTTTGAGATGAGGAGGAGTGTTGGAAACCCAACGTTCATAAAGGGTGCGCTCTAGAATTTGGTATCTATTTAGTGGAAATCAGGTCTGTTCCCCCTTCTTTGATCAAAAGTGGTGAATTAAAAGATTTAATTTTGGGTGTGGCTGTATTTCTTTCAGTATAGTTCCAGGGTTTTAATTATAAATCCAGGTAACATAGCCGCATTAGTCTCACCCATGGAGACCCCTAAAGATACTGCCCCCAAGCACTCAAGCGCTTCTTATATAATGGAGGTTCATTATCTTCCAAAATTTCTGATTTATACAAAATGTGAAGTTAACAGGGGTCTGCCCCAAGTTACTGCTAAATGTAATAATGAATTTGGCCAAAGTAGTTTTACCTGAAAAGACCCCAATAATTATGGCACTTGAAATTGCTGTTTTACTTTGGATGGAGCAGTGGCTCACACTGCTACTCCCTCAGTTTGTGAAATTTGAGGGTCTATGTGACTTCAGCCCTGAGTGAGAATAATTAAAAGCCCTTTGGTTTTTTTCAAATGTGACTCCCTCTCAAGAGCTTGTGTTGGATTTAAGGGTATTTTTTGATGCTTGCTTATACTTTGCACCCTGAAATTCAACTATGTTTTGCAGGAGATTCTATGCTCTCTACTGGTGGGATAATTTATTTTGTTTAGGGGTGATTTGACCACTTAAACATAAAATAATTAAGATGTTGACAATAATAAGATATTGGTTTAATATAAGCCTTTATTAGCGGAGCAAAGGTGTTAAGAAGCGAACTATCTTAAGATATTGATGCTTGGTATTTAAACTTACTGAGGCTCGAAGTGAATTTGGCACAAATTTGGATTTGGCTAGGAATAGCCATATTATGGAATATTATTTTTTGGCCTATTGGGGCTCCTGTGACTCGCCTCACTTCAACAAAAAAACCAGCTGAGGGTTTATAGTGAGTAGGATAAATCAGTGTGGCAAGGATTTGATATATTTTACCCAATCATTGGGCAAGAAAATATTTCATCAGATGTAACCCCTCCAAGGCATTAAAAGGGGGTGTCAGTGGGGTAGGTGTTTAGACTAAGTTGGCGAGGGGATGGAGAAGACCCTCAGAACTACTCCCCCAATTTTTCCCGTGTTTGGCGTTACCCTGGTACTAGCCATAGGGCGATTTGGCTGAGGATTGGTGGCAATAGTGTTGCCCCAATTAGTGGGTTCCGCTGATAATTGACCAGGGTTTTTTGGCTGATGTTATTTATTTCAAAACTTGAATTGCTCTTAGTACAATATTGGATTTGCAATTTTCTGACATTACCCCCTTCAAGAGTGTTAGAAGAATAGGGCTGCAAGAACAAGCCATGCACCCAGTTGACAGTGACTCCTGTAAAAAGGGATTTGATGGAGCACTCCTCCCCTCACTTGTAAAGGACTACAAAAGATCCTTGCCAAGTAGACCCAAGCTTCTCCCTTCTAGGAGTTATATGATTATGATAATAAAGCACCAAGTCAGATACTGGAAGGAAGGTAGAGGGGCCAGAGCTCATTAAAAGCTTAACCCTCTTTTGTGACAGTTTTGGCCTAATTAGACATTGCCTCTGATTGTAACTGAATGATGTGCTGGGACAACTTATTCATGGCTTGCTCGGCTTCAGTCATATCAGAGAAAATATCTTTGGCTAATAATGTCAGCCCTCCAGGTTCCTGTTCACTTAATACATAAAAAGGAGACATTTTGAGGATTCTATGGTAACTGATACAGTAGGCCATGAGGGCACTTGGTAAGTACAGATCCCAGTGAAGGAGGTCTGAAGTGGCCATTTTTCATGATATAGAAACCAGGGTCCCATTTTCTCTCTCCACAATACCATTAATGAGGGGTTATAGGGGGCCAAAAAGAGCTGTTGTATGCCCATGGAGGTAGCAAGGATCTTCACCACTCTGGAGCTAGAGCTTTTTCCATTATCATAGAGAAGAACCTGGGGGCAACCATGTCAAGCAAAAATATTCTGTTGGAGGAAATTGGTTGTGGCCTTAGCCATTTGAGCGTGGAGAGCCACAGCTTCAACCCACTTGATGAAATGATCAATTCCAACCAAGATATACCAATTTCCCCCAGTCGTCTGGGGTAGAGGTCCAACCACGTCTAAACTTATGGTGTGAAAGGGTTGTTGAGGCATAGTGGGTTGGTATTGATAACAGGTCTTGAAGCTAGATTAATGTAGAAGGTCAGACAGGCATCCAGGACTTCAGTTATATTCTCCATGATGCCATGCCAATAGTAGCGCTCTTTAACCCACCCATATGTCTCTATACCCCACTATTCCTAAAATAGAACAGGACTCCAAAATGATAGGTACTCACTTGGATGGCCGGAGATAGGGCAACCAGATTACCCCTAATTTCTTGTATAGCTTCCCACTTTCCACCTTGGTATTGTGGGAGTGCCGAGATATCATTTTTGTACAGATTCATCCTCATACCCCCATGCATCAGGAGTCATCAGGAGGTCATGTAACCTCTCAGCTTTACTACCATAGAAATGAAGTGCAGGCAGCCGCGTCAACCCAATAACGTTCATATGGCTTTTTCCTGCTGTTGGGATTTTTTACCCATATTCTCAGCCTGCTAGATTACCAGGAATCGCTAGGGGATAAGTCCTAAGGCGAGGTGAATTTGAAATCGGTTGACCCTAATTTTAGAGTAAATATGTTTGAAGGATTTTGGGATATTCACCTGGTCATATCCATCAGGGATCAATCTGAACGAATGCTTAAGATCTCATCGGGCAGAGTTGCCAACAAAATTGGGGCATCTGATAGTTGAATGATGATTAACTAACAGATGTACTGATTGGGATTGGTTGGGTTTCATCACTAATTAAGAACTTAAGTACTAAGTTGTGAGGCGAGTGATGCCACCTGCAACTAGCAAATTGATCAGTTGGTTTGTAACCTGCCTTAATGGGTAACAAGTCCCATTACCTAAGCAGGTCGCTAGTCAAATATGGTTTGTTCGCTTGGATCAAGAGGAAAACATGAGGGACAGGTTTTCTGACTCTTTCCATTTAGGTCTTGAGGATGTCCAACGACGGAATCCTAGCCAGGATGGGGAAGACCATTGCTGCTGAGATGAGGATGGGTGATTTAATGGCAACGGCTGCCATTTCATTAAAGAGGTGTCATCTATGGGTTGGGCGCCAAATCCCCCACTATAAATTCCCTAAAATTCAACAATATAAAAATAGGTTTTTATCCGGTATATAGTTTTAAGTAGTAAACTTTATCAGCTTTCAATTGTTCTATTCTTCTCAGGGATATCATTGCTGTGTGCAATAATTGGGAGACTCTTTTAAGGAAAAGAGTAAGGATCTGAGTGGAGATCCAGAGAAAAAGCGGAAACAAATTGGGGATTGCTGCTAACTTTGTGTTGGACTGAATAAACTGTCACCAGGGAATCTCAGAGAAGATTGGGTTAGACAGTATGAGGGAACGAATCCCTATTCTGAGACATCTCAAGTATTTTGAGTGGATATTGGCCAAGCGTTGGGCTGAGATCCAAGAATTCCATTCAACTATGGATAATAGTCATCATACTATTATCAACTGATTATATTAACAACAATACAATGTGGACAAATTTCACAAGAACCAAACCTGTGCAAGTAATAAGTTTATAGGGGTTATTGACTGAATAATAACCTGACCAATAACTTTTACTTCATCACTGCGTTCCAGACTTTTCTTAATCAGGGAGAGGGTTCACACATGGCATTGTACAATGGACCCTAAATTTTGGAGAGTTCATACAAGCTGGCTTAGCAGATTAAAGCCCGCCCTGTATGCCAAGCTACCAAGAAATCAGCCACGCTCAAGCCACACATCCGCTACACCAAACTGACATCATCCACCCATAACGATGGTGTACTTGTACTATCCAATGATGAGGAGAAACTGAACAGAAAAACAGATATGGAACATGGTCTAGAAAAGAATGACGCAGGTGAATTCATTCTGGAAGAAGAAAATAACAAGATATGTTTTGTATATGCTGAAAGTAAGGGCCCATGCTCCATACATCACCCAATGCTGTTGACAAAAGGCTAAGAGGGTTCTGTTGAACGCCTCACAACTTTAGCACACTCCTCTTAATCACATTATCATGGCCAACCACTTTTCCAACCTCACGAATTCCACAACCAGCAACTGGATTCCCCAGGATTCTAGTAATTGAGGCTAATCCACATAGATTCAACTCACGAATCTCATTGACAATGTATCAAACATAGCCCCAGACACTCTGTTCATTTCCATGGACCCAGAGGCCCCAGCATCGTCCCCTTACCAGTTGGAAATAATGGAACAAGCCAAAGGGGATCGCTGCCATAATCTATTATCAAGGATCTTAGCCACGTATGTTCATTATTAGATTCGTCAGACCCTATTGGACCGCTCTCATAAGCTTGGGTCGCAGCAATGCCTTCCCAATTGATCAACAAGTCACTGGATTTCACCAAGGTGACCGCATATGCAAATACCACTGTTGGCATATGCGCATCAAACTGTCTTAATAAACTCAAAAGTGCTTAAATTTTATTTGCATTGACATCAAAGTTGGTTTTAGAAGGGCAGTGGTGAATGCACTAATAAGCGCGGGAGTTTTAAGTAACTTTATCAATCTTAAGATGGTTTGAGCGTTGGATCTGGCGGTCACAATGGAGGAATACATTATGGGGCCTCTAGGGTTCTGATGGTCACCCTGCCTTTGTGCAAACCATTACATTTCTTGGCTCATGGTCATTAATTCATGCCAATTTCTCAGAAATTCTGGACCTAATCTACCCCATCATCCTGAGTATAGGATAGTGGCGCTTACAGAGGGCTACTATTAATCTTTAGCTGACTGTTGGGATTTCACCAAATTCTAATATCTCCAAAAAATCTACTTCATCAATTCCCTGACATTATCGGAAGGAGCAAGCTATATTACAATCTATCAAGGTTAACAATCAATCTGATCCCAATAAATTGATTAAAGATTCAATAGCGCAGAGATTGATTCACTCTGATAGATTACCAGCAGTTAAGAAGCCTATATTTATTCCCTCTTTTTGATAATAAAAATTAGGTCAAATTATAACCTGTATTTTCAATTAAATTTATTGCCTTTTATGGAGAATCTGCCCAGTGTAACTTTGAGATTAGACCTGCCCCATCGGAAGTGTAATTCAAACCTTCCAGACTGGTGCTCACTACAGGGGACTCTGAGTTACGCACCAATGACAACGTCTATCAATACTATGGATTCTCATTTTTAGCCTGATGAAGCTCAAGACTAAGAACAGGGCAGCATTTTACGATGGGTCCGTTCAACTGGAGCCCAAATCCCAAGATTACCCTCCACGTTGGAATTTCAGGCCAACTTGGAATATTATGGTCCTAACTTAAGCTTTACCTCAGACTTTCAAATAATGCCTGAGGCTTTACAAAATATTATTAATCAATTACTTGAAGGGGCCCTAATCCCTGGAATACGTTCTACTCAATCTCAATCTAATGCTGTACCTTCTATATTGCAGGAAGTGCTGCAAACCAATCAAATGCCAGGAATTGGCCCCGAGTAATATCTGCACCAACTTGTACATCCTACCATATACCATTTAATACCTGTAGTTGGAATGCACCACCAAGGGATGCTCAATTTACTAGAAGGACTCCAGTCCTTGAATAATTATATTTCCAGATTTTTCAAGTTGGCCTCTAAGTTTAGCTGAGATAACTGTGATGCTATCATTAGTAATCAAGCCTTCCTCAACGAAGTACATCAGTAGCTCATTCAACTCAATTATGGGATGTCCAATTTTGTTGATGTACAGTTCCCCAAGCAAGTTTAGGAGATTAAGAGAGAATGGAGAGAGGGTATTTCCTAACTCTCTGAGCGTAGTCAATCAATGGAGGAGGAAATTAGAACCTGTCTCTTCCAATTGGAACAAATGTACTCAGGAATTCAGTTCTGGGTTAATGAAGTAGAGAAAGCCTCCGAAAAATATGGGTCCTCCTGGGGTTGAAGGACCTCGTGGACCTCCCAGAGCTGATGGGCCCTGTGGACCCCCAGGCGTGGATGGACCTCAGGGACCTCCAGGCACCAATAGGCACTCAGGATCTTACCAGCAAATTGACTTCTCTATTGAACATGATGAACAACTTGCGTTAACAGTTCTCTAAATTGTCCAAAGAGTCTAACCTAACCCCTGATGGGGTACCAATTGATCCCCTCTTGTTGCTTCAGTCATTATCTGATGAATTGATCGATCTGGGAAAATGGGCCAAGGACACTGATATCTTACTACATACTTGTAAATCAAAAGGGAAACTGCTCCAAGAAAAAATTGAGACATTGGAACTCAAATACAATGCCCAGCAGAAACAGATTTTTGAGCTATCCCGCCAATTAGATGAGAAAGTAGGGCATGCTGATCTGAACCATCATATTAGCGAAGTTCATACTGAAGCTGTTGGTCCTTACCCTCAATTTTCTTCTCAAGTTTCTGATTCCACCTCTTTTATTTTCATTCAATCAGAACAACCTGGGGTGCATGTTTGACCACCAAAGCTCCCATGAGTTTCAAGCCAGTATTCAAGGATAAATACCCCCCAGGGGAAGGCAGCATTATTTCCTTTCTCCACCTTTATAAAAAGGCATTAAGTGAGGCCACAGATCACCAAAAGATGAATTACTTGCCTAATTGCTTACTCAATTGGCTCAGGATAAAATGGTTCCCCACTTATTGACTTGCTCTACTTGGTCTCAGGTCAAAGAAGCGTTGATCAAAGAATTTGGGAATGAAAAAACCTTATCCTCTCAGAAACAGGCTTTTATGGGTATAAAGCCCCACCAAAATGAATCTATCAAGACTTTGATCATTGGTTCTATCAGGAAGCTCAAACTCTAGTAGCCTGTGATTGGTTATACTTGGACGATGCAATTACTACAGTTCTGTCATCTTTTACTTCCAGGACTCAAATGAAAGTTTATCTAATTAGTGTCAAAAAGAATTTACGAAGTATTTTGGACATTAAGGAGGCCTTATTGGAATTGCCTCCTCAATTCTCCAAAAAACCCTGAGTTTATATGTCTCCTAGACCTAATCGCCCCAAGGTCTACGCCATGCCTGAGAACACTAGGGCGATCCAGTGTAACTACTGTCATCGCTATTTCTATACTGAGGATCAATCTTTTAAAAAGGAAACAGATGAGAAGAAGAAAAGGGATAAGACCAATAAAATATTCTACCTTGACAATGATATGAGTGCGCAGCAAGAGCACCAAAGTTTGATTGAGTGTAATAAAGACAAAAATCCTTCTTATTCCTTGCCCTCCTTATTGGCATTATCCTCTAAGTTTGGAAGCACCATTACCAGTATTGACTTCTGAGTGAATCAAGTCAATGTCAAAGCTATCAAAAATACTGGATCCTCAATGAACGTTGCATTGTCAAAATTAGTCAAACGGATCAAATTAACACCTAATATTTCTCATTATGAAGAACATGGCATGGATGGGCCTCAGAGTACTTGGTCTATTGGAGCTTTTTCATCTTTTCCCCTTAAAATTGGGAAATTAACCTTTACCATTCCAGCTATTGTACTCGATAATTTGAGTTATGACTTACTTTTGGGGACTCAATCTTTATGAGAATTTGATGGAATCATCAAATACCCTAACTCGTCGTTGTCTCTCTTGCGGTATAGAGTTCCCTTACTTTTATCTGATCATGCTTCCACCCAATGTCAGTTATGTCTGCTAGAAGGAACCAAAAGGTCTTATTCACTTCAATATCATGTTGGGGATTCTCACGTAAAATTACCTCCTGAATCGGCAGATATTGAAGAGGGGATGCCTATTTTCTCCCCTGAGAAATTAGTTATTCCACTAAGATCACAAGTAATTATTAACACTTCTTTAATTTTTCGATTCCTAAGGGACATTTGCTACAAGTCCAAGGTACTGTCAATCCTTCTGCTAAAGAACTTTTCCTTGTCCTGGAGTATTGGATTATGCTTATTCAGGATCATTGTCTGTCTTACTGGCGAACCTTACCAATGAGCCAAAACTGGTAGATCGAGAGCATCCAATTGCTTATGGCAAATTACTGCCCTTATCTCATATCTATGATGTTAAACCCTTCGGGAGTCTACAAGTCTTTGGATTGGAAAGTGATCAGGAAATCCTTACTGTGGGTCCTGCTATTGGAAAACACCTCTCTAGTGAAAAGGAGAAACAAGTACTTCAATTTTTAGATGAATATTCCGACATCTTTGCTAAGCTTACTTACAATTTTGGGAAGATGAAAGGAGTAATGCACACTGTTGAAACTGGTAATCACCCTCCTATTTGTGCAAATCCCTATTGTAAATCTAAAGTAGAAGAAGCCCAGGTTACCAAAGAATTGCTTTAACTGTTGGAGGCTGGATTATTGAAACCCTCCAATAGTCCTTGGGCATCCCCATTATTATTGGTTAAGAAGAAAGATGGTTCTCATCGAGTCATGATGGATTATCATCAACTGAATGCCATCACTCGATGGGACTGTTATCCCTTACCTAGGATTGATGATTCTCTTAGGTTGTTGGCTGGATCCACCTATTTTCGGCCATGGACTTAGCCAGTGAGTACTGGCAAATCGAGTTATCACCAGAAGATTATACCAAGTGTGCCCTGATATCAAGTGAAGGGTTGTTTGAACCAACTCATATGCCTCAAGGACTAAGCAATGCCCCAGCAACCTTCCAAAGGGCCATGGACAGTATGCTACGGGATCTAAAGCTTTTTTGTGTTCTGGTATATCTTGAAGATATTACCGTGTTCTTCAAAACTCTTACCAAACATTTAGACCATCTAAAAGAAGTTTTCAGCCGAATTTGGGGCTCTTATTTAAAACTCAAACCCTCCAAATGCTCATTCTTTTAGAAATAAATGGACTTTTTAGACATCAGGTTTCAGCTAAAGGTATTTGACCCCTCTCAGATAAAGTTAAAGCTTTAAACAAATGCCTCCTCCCTCTTCTTTACGGGATACTAAAGTCTTTCTTGGCATGGTTGGGTATTACCAGCAATTTAATCCCAACTTTGCTGATGTGGCTGAGCCCTTATTTCACCTGTTGCAAAAAGGAGTGTCTTTTGAGTGGAGTCAGCTCAAGAACAGTCATTCAATTCTCTGCATACCGCCTTGATCAAGGCACCTGTTTTAATTCATCCCCGATTTGTTAAGCCTTCTTTTACATACTGATGCAAGCAATGTCGCTATTGAGGCTATCTTATCTCAGTGTGATGAAGAGAAGAATGATCATCCTGTTGCTTACTATAGCAAAGCTTTGTCTAAGGCCAAACGAAATTATAGTGTTACTGAGCGGGAATGTTTGGCGGTAATTCTAGCAATCAAGCACTTCCGCCCTTTCTTATATGGTAACCATTTTTAATGTTATTACCAACCATTCCTCCTTATAATGGTTGCAGAATATGAAGGATCCTGACGGGAGATTGGCCCGTTGGGTTTTAAGGTTGCAAAATTATGATTTCTCTATTTTTCATCGCTCAGGGGCTCAGCACCAAAATGCTGATGGGCTGTCCCAACTGCATATTCTGACCTTGGAACTAGAAAAAAAGAGCGCTTATACAATCTTATTGGACGACCTGAGTTATGGGATTGAGAGACTGAAGAGGATCGAGCCTTTCTAAAATCAATTACCAAAGATACTATGATTCAAGATGGAGCTTTGTATAAGAAAGTCAAATCCAAGTGGTTGCCCTTCCTACATCCCAACTCTAGATTTCACGCTGTAATAGAAGGTCATGAACAAGTTGGTCATAGCATCTTAAAGAAAACTCAATACTGGTTGAAGACTCGATACTATTGGAACAAAATGACTGAGTTCATTTGAGAGACCCTTAACTCATGTCTTATCTGCAAAAGCCATGGAACTACCAACCCTACATATCAACATCAAGTTAATCCCCCAACTAAGGCGTTTGAGGTGGTCAGCATTGATGTTGTAGGTCCTTTCCTCGGGGATTGCATGGCCATCAGTATATCATTATAGCTGTTGACCATTTAACCAAATGGGTTAAGGCCATTTCCATTGCTATCCCTTCAGCTAATACTAAAGCGCTATTCTTATATCAGCATATCATTTCTTAACATGGGTGTCCCAAGGTCCTTATGTCAGATAATGGGACTGATTTCACCTTACAACTTATACAGGAGCTATCCAAATTATTCAACACTACTCAGCGATTTGTTGTCCCATATAATCCATCCAAAAATGGGGCCATTGAATGAGTTAATAGACCCTGGTCTCAATACTAAGAAAGATGGCATCCACTGACCTGACTTGGTAGAATTTTTATTTGCCTAGTGCCTTGTTTGCTTATTGGATAAGCTACCACCGCATTATCAAGATGTCCCCATTTAAGTATATATATGGGTGGGATCCTTCAGTCCCTTCTAGTGTTCAGACCATCCTTGAGGAAAGTATCCCAGAAAATTCCAATTTAATTATGAGGAATTTGGCTGATGAGATTATCCATCTTCAGGCTCAAGCAATATATTTGATTGAAACAACCACATGAAAAGAGACTCAAAGGAGCAATCAACACAAGCCTGTCTTACCTGAATACCAGAATGGGGATTACTTTATGTACTATCATTATTGGCCTAGTGGGTGGACTGACAAGTTGGGAACTAATTGATCTGGTCCCTATAGAGCTATATATCAAAAAGGATTAGAGTATTCTATTATTCATATTTATACTGGTATAGTGGTAAATTGTATTCATCCTAGGTTTTTAAGAAGTCATCCTCTGCCGCGATTGAATCTTGAGGGGGAAGTGTCAGAATTTCACCAAATTCTCATATCTCCAAAAAATCTACTTCATCAATTCCCCCAATATCATTGGAAGGAGTGAGCAATATATTGCAATCTATCGAGGTTAACAATCGATCTGATTCTGATCAATTGATTTAAGATTTGATTGCGCAGAGATTAATTCACTCTGATAGATTAAGAGTAGTTAAGAAGCCTATAAATATTCCCTCTTTTTGATAATAAAAATTAGGTCAAATTATAACCTGTATTTTCAATTAAAATTAACGCCTATTTGGAGAATCCGCCCAGTGTAACTTCGAGATTAAACCTGCCCCATTGGAAGTGTAATTCAAAACTTCCAGACTGACTGTGCTCAACTTTTTGCCCTACTATCATTCCCGCAAAAATTTTATGCTCTCCACTTTATCAAAAGGAAATGTGATGGAAGCAACAGTGGAATACTCCACCTCAAGTGTGGTAACCAGTTTACTTATGATGCCCTCAATACAGAACCATTCAAGGAGGTTTTGATGTGGACAAAGTAAACCACTTGCCACTTCAGTCTGAGTTTGACATGACTTCCTCCTAACGGTGGATCACACTAAGATCAATTGCCCACTGTACCTGTATACCGCCGCTAAGGATTATGTATTAAAATCTGGATCAATGAGATTATGGCTAAAGGATGGTTATAAAAAGCCCTCTCTGGTGTCATCTCCTGTGGTATTTCCCAAAACCTGATGGCACCATATGGCCTTGTGTGGATTACAGCCACATAAATAACGTCACAGTGTCTGATACATATCACCTCCCACTTTAGGCTACACTCTTTAAGCGATTGCTAAGTAAAAAGTGTTCTAAGATTGTACTTTATAACGCTTTTCACCATGTCTGGGTAAAGGAGGGCCAAAAATGGCTGACAGCTATCCACAAATGACACAGCATATATAAGCTTAGGGGATGCCTTTCAGGCTTAAAAAGCCTGAACCATCTTCCAGCAGGTCATTGGCCACTTTCTAGGCGACCTCCACTTTATATGCACTGTAGCATATATTGAAACATTTTGGTCCACTTCCCCACACCTGACCAACACAAGAAGGACTTGGTGGCAGTGGCTGCCGCCTTTCAGTGCGCAAGGCTTCACATGGAACTGTTGAAATGCAAATTTACACAGATGAAGTGCAGTTCCTTGGAAACTTGGTACGCAAGGATGGTTACGCCATTTCTCCAAACTGGAAGCAATAAGGACGTTGGCAAAGCCCACCACCCAGAGGCAGCATTAAAGTTTTCTGGGGTCTGTCTCCTTCATGAAAAAAAAGTTCTCCTTAGCGATGTTATAATAGACTTTCTCCATACACTAATGGGAAAAAACGTGACATTCATATGGATGGCGGAATGCCATCGGGTTATAAAGCCATCAAAGAGGTTTTTTTCCTCAGCACCAGTCTTGAGACATGCTAATGAAGACAAGACGTTTATTGTAGCATGCAATGCCTCTGATACAGCCATGGGGAAGTACTGCTACAAGAACAAAAAGGCCATGAGCACCCAGTGCCATACTTCTCTAGAAATTTATGGGCAAATAACGATTGTGAGCAATGTGTGACAAAGAGCTGGAACTATAACATGAGCGATGATGCACTGGCAATGTCTGCTATAGGGAGAAAAACACATGTTGACTGTGCACATGAATCAAAAGTCACTTATATTATTGTAAACTGAAGAAATTAGCCCATAGACAAGCCAGAATGCACAGAGAACTTCGTAACCTAAACTTCAAATAAGAGTTCGTCAAGGGGCCAATGCACAAACTACCAAAGCTTCTGAATAGAATCCTGCCCGCCAGAACTTATCCTATGGAAGGTTGAGTTAGTTATGGTGATTTCCCCAACAAGTATCACCCATGCTACTGGTAGAATCCCTAAGTATTGCTGCAATAACTTCCCCACAACAGCTAAAACCCCACCCCCTCAAGCCCAAAGCTGAACCTATGCAGAACCTTACAGGCCCAGTGCAACAGGGTACCCCCCCAAAAAAAAATAATCCTGACAACTAATGCAGATGGCTCCCTCCTGGACGGTGTAATGGATGTACAATCAGAAACCACCAAGGGACAAGCGCTAGGGGATAAGATACAGGTGGGGAAAAGCCCCTCAAGTTGGTACTCAAAAAAGATAGGGTGATTAAATTCTGAGATCAAATATGGGTACCCAAAGTTTTACAGTCGTGAGTCATAAAAAACATCATTATCCGCCAACCATGTGACATCAAGAGGCAAGAAGACCATTGACCTGATAAAAGAGCATATGACTGGAACAGATTAGCAAAAGATGTGCCAGCTTGGATAGAACGTTGCTAACCTGTGCGTGATCCAAATCTAACATATTGGGGCTAAATGGGCTTTACACTTACTGCAACAAGCAGCGGGACCATGGCGTTGGTATAAATTCAACTTTATAGTCACCCTGTCCGCTATAAAAGTGTTTGATGCGATCATGGTGATTTTTGGGTAGATTTATGAAATATGTCCTGTTTATCCCATGCTTAACTAAAACGATGGAGAAATACATGGCCCATTTATCTTTACCCACATCTTTACTATGTTTGGGGTACCGTAAGATATAATCAGTGCTAGAAGACCACAGGACCTCGAAATTTTGGGAAGCCTTGTGCAAAAAACTTTACTTCTACTATGCCAATCATTGGCTTATCACCCCCAGTCCAATGATTAGACAGGGTGGACCAATAAGCCAATTTAAACAATACCTCTAGTGCTTAGACATAGCTTCCTAGGACACATGGGCAGCTGACCTGGCCTTAGCACAGTTTTTGTACAATGATTCGCGGCATGCCTCCACAGGAATGTTGCCACTGTACACTAACTTAAGCTAAAACCCCGCTTTCCCAATAGAGCCCCAGATATACAAAAACATCACTGTGGCAGATAATTTCAAGACACACATCCAGAAAGTACACTAACAGGTGAAGAAGCAATTAATGAAAGCCTCCCAGGATGCCAAGTCTTTCACATATCAAAAATAGAGCAGCATTAGAATATCAGTTGTGTGATCTGGTAATGGTGGACATGAAAAATCTTAATCTCATGGAGCCATTCCACAAACTGGCCTACAAAAGGGCAGGACCATTTCATCAGAAAAGTTTTGAATGACAAGTTTTTCTATGTGGACTTACCACTGCACTGGAAAATTCACAAATTTTTCCATTCACTGATGCTGTCGCCCTTCAAGGGCAAAAAACTAGCGGAGATTGAACCACTGTGGTAGAGGAGGAACATAATTTGAGGTGGATTAATCTTGGGTTCAAGTAAGATCAAGCGGGAAAAACAATTCCTGTGGCGAGGTTTGGGTACCCTATCTATGTCAATAGTTGTATTCTGGCACATGATTGTATCAATTGTCAAGACCTAATCAATAACTTTTACGCATGTGACCCCTACTGCCCTGGAACTTTCTGCTATGAAACCCCACACCATTGCAGCTATTAAGCTTCCCATACCACACAAGAACTATGCTCTTGTACGTGCTCTAAAGGGAGGAGTAGACCCTGTCCTTATAGGAAAAGAATGTAAGTATTTTAGCTGCACCTGTAAAATTAGATCAGTCAATTCACACCTTTTGATCAAAGAAGGAGGAATGGTTCAAGCTCTTCCTCTAGAAATAATAGTGAATTTAGGGCACACCCTTGACAAACGTTTGGCTTCCACTATGCCCCTCGTCTTACTTTCATAACAAGTAAAAGAGTGGAAAAGGATGATTCTGCCAAAAAGTTTAATTTGACCCAAAATTTATGTCAAGAAATTTTAGAAAATTTGTGACAAAATTTGAATGAAATTAGGAAAACTGAGACCAATACCCTGACAGGACCATCAACATAGAAGTTGATCTGGCAAAAACCCCACAGAGGATAATTAAAAATCTTGTTAAGAAAATTGTGAGATATGTAAGGATGCTGGAACCCAGCTAAGGAATAAAGTTTGGCAGCAGAAACTGTAAAATGGGCACCTGCGATATGTAAGATTAGTCATGGCATGATAGCCCTGACGTTTTGGAGAAGGTTTGCGTGGGCTGTTGCAAGAGATATATTACAGTCCCCATCTTTCAATTTTCTCAAACTTAAAAACCCAGTGCTTGGTTGATGGCATAGTGCTAGGTCATTTTGTAAACTAATAATAAATCATTACTTTCACCAAAATACTTTATAGAGATTTTTAGCATTTGATCACCCCAAAGGAACCTCGATCAATGAAGGGCACCCAATCATAAGTATCAGTAATGATAGTGGCCATCTCATAGGTGATTACAGTGCTTGCCTCCCTCATAAAATCCTCAGGAGTCATCACCTAGGAGTATCGCACACTCCACCTGACCAAGGAGATATGTATTCAAACTAAACTTGAGTGGAAAGACCAATAGTTTGATCCAATTTACTGCTCTTATGAAGAAAAAGGAAATAATGAGTGGAAGGGACAATTGTTAAACCCAATCCTCTGCACTTATGAAGAAGAAAAAATGATAATTTGGTTAACGCTCCCTTAGAAAGAAATGTCAGGATACAAACTGATAAAAATTGTTACTGCTCTTTATCAAGTGTGCGTCCAATTGAGCAGGAATGCAGGCCAAATATACATCCTGGACAAATGAAACCGCCTCCCCCACCAAACCCAACCAGCCAGCTTTTGAACTCAAAGCCTGTTCCAGATTATTACCAGTGCTCAGCCTAGTAGTTGATACAGAAATGATGTTCATTCATTAATATTTCCCACATTTATCTCACCATGGTGCTTATGCTAGACTAAACTGATTACAATGCCAAGCAAACTGTGGATGCTGTCATGAGTAATGGAGTACCCTTAATAGAAGTCAAGTCTTTCCGTGGAATGTTGTTGGGATTTTTGCCCATATTACCAGCCTGCTAGATTACCTGGTATCTCTAGAGGAAAAATTCCCTGAGGCGAAGTGAATTGGTAATTTTTTGACCCGAATTTTGGAGGAACTCTACGTTTGGGGGATTTTAGGATAATTATCTGGTCATATCCATCAGGGATCAATCCGGATGAATACCTAATACCTCATCAGGTGGAGTGGCCAATGAAATAAGGGCATCTGATAGTAATTAACTATAAGGTAGACCAGTTGGGATTGGTCAGATTTCATCATCAACTGATTGGGAATGTTTAATGAGTTGTGAGGCGAGTGATGCCGCCTGCAACTAACGAATTGATTGGTTGCTAGCCAATTATGGATGATTTTCTTGGATTGAGATGAAGATGTTAATGATACATTTCCGACTCTTTTGTTTGAGGTCTCAAGGATGTCTAATGTCAGAATTCTAGTCAGGATGGGGAAGACCATCGCTGCTGAGACGAGGAAGGGTGATTCAATGGCAATGGCTGCCGTTTCATCAAAAGAGGTGTCAACTGAGGGTTAGACAGCTGAATCCCCCTATAAATTTCATAGAATTCACTATAATAAAAAACACTCAAAAGTAGTAGTACAGTAGTAAAGTAGTATAGTAGTAAAACACTCAAGTATTACATTGGAAAATACTCACTGATTGACACAAGTTTATGGTCAGGAAAGAACTGATAAAGAACCTTATTAGTTTGACTGTAGATCTGGTAATAGTTAGACTATCAACATCTAGCGTGAAGATTCCATCTCAAGAATATTATTGCAGAAGGCAATAATTGGTAGACTCTCAGAGAAGAGTAGATATCTGAGTGGGGTTCTAGAGATGAAGGGAACCATGGCTAAGGGATTGCTCTGACTGTGTGTTGGGCCAAAGGAACTGTCATCAGAGGATCTTAAAGATCGAGTGGACAGGATTTTAGGGAATGAATCCATAAGAGTACAATATTCAGTGTTATCAGAAATACTGGCTGAAGCTTTGGTCCTGAAGATAATTCTAACTCGACTATGGATAATAGTCATTATAATATTATTGGATTATATATTCTTACAACGTGAGGTGCACGAGGAAACTGAACCTGTGCAGTAGAAATATTACTAGGGTTGACCTCTAATAAATCAACTCCTAAGTGTAATATTTTAACAAGTTGGTGCTCACTACAGGGGTAGTTGAGTAGAAGAATTAATCCAGAATGTCGCACAAAGATGAAATGTGTAGGTTGTGGACTGAGATTGCCACAGTGAACCAGAATGCTTTAAACTCTGTGGACCATTGGGAGTTTGCAGCCTTGGAGGAACGAGTAACCAAGGTGGAAGAAGAAGTTGACAATGTAGCTAACTTTGGGAATGAGTTACTTGGCAAAATAAACTCGTTAAAGAAGAAAGAAGGAGACCTTGTCTGAGAGATCATATTTCTGAAAATGGAACGTGAAGTGGATCGCGTTCATTAGAGAAAATTTGGTGCAGACATTGAGAAGTTATTAAAGGAATTAGAGAAATTGAAAGCACACAGAAGTGCAAGCGAGTCAGATGTGACCAATGATGTCAAAGAAGGAAGTCTTTGAACGATACTTGGGAAAATGAATACCCCAAGAAATATGCCACCCGCATTCAATGCTATTTTGGAAATGATGCCAGATGACACTCCACAAGTAATTCAAATAGCCAAACTGAGAGAGTCAGCCCGAACTGACTTGGAGGAATTTAAGGAAACCTCTAAATTGCCTACATTTCATTGGGATAACGCCCCAGCATTTTTCTGACTATTCTACATGACCATGAATGGATACGGGGATCGTCAGAAGGCGTTGATGGTCATGAACTGCTTAAACACATATTGTCAGAATCTGGAGTTACCCTACCTGGAGGGGGACAGATGGTCTTATGCTGAGGCTAAGGCAGCAATAATGAAGGAATTTGGCAGTCCAACCCACATGTCAAAATGTAAGCAAGACTTTATGGGAATTCAATTCTGTAAAGATGAGTCCCTTGCAAGCTTCGCAGATCAATTCTACCAGGAATCACATATCCTGTCCAGAGCGAAGGTGTTAGATGACTTTGATGCAAGAATCACTTTGCAAGTGGCCCTTCAGCCCTAAAGTGATTTTCATCAATTGATGTCTACTGTATTCTCAACTGATATAACTACCTCGCAAATGGTAGACAATTTGAAGATTTTGGGAGCAACGTTTGATGCTCCTAATAGAAGCTTCTAGGCAAATCCAGTCCAAAGTTCAAATCCCACAAAGGGAGGCGAAGGAGCAAAGGATACTTTTAACTGAACTGTGCTGGGGAAAAAGCCCAAGGATCACAATTGGTTAAACAAGAAGGATTCAGGAAAAGGTCCCGCTGTCTAGACAAGGAACAGTCTAGGATGGCGAAGAAACCTGTTCCTCCCGGTGTGATGAATAAAGAAATAGATATCAGCAATTTGTTTGTGGATGACAAGCAGGATCCAATATATCAAGTGGTCAACATGGACATAAACGCCATGACCAGAGCCGGGGCAAAGAAGATTGACCCCAAGACATCAATGAATCCCCCTTGGGTTGGGACCATCTAGTACTAAAAATAAAGATTGACCCCAAGATAGTTCAGGAGGTTGCCTGGCCATACACCCAACAACTGGTGGAGAAGATTTGGACCACCAAAAATCCTGATGAGTTAACCAATATTCGGTTAGATGAGGCCAACCTGTCAATTCCCCTTGGCATGATTAAGGAATCATTTCCTGAATTATTGGCGCAGATAATTAATACCCTAGATTTGACTAATAATGCCGCAATTCACTCATTAAATACCCTATTACCTTACTCTGAGTGTACATATATAGATATTCAGGTGAATCAAGTAAGGGTATGGGCGATAGTCAACAGTGGAGCGCCCATCAACATTGTGTCTCTAAGGTGGTGAAGAAGATGAAGATTTCTATGGACTTGGAACACAAGAAGGAATACGGAACAGCTGGGCTGAACACCACCATTTCCTGTGGAGTGTATAGTGTGCTGCCACTACAATTTGGGTTTTTGGTGGTATCCGCGCCGGCAATAGTTTTGGCAAATCAAAACTATGACATCCTGATCAGAACGGAGTTTCTGCAGAAATACGGAATAAATGTAACTTCAAGGATAATATGTTGATCATCCTAGGTCAGACGTTACCATTGATATATGAAAAGAATGTTGAAGCTCCGTTGAACTGGAGAAATAATTTCATCAACTTGATATACAATGACAGCATTGTACTGATTCAGTACCGATTAGTTGGTAGGAAGCAATGGGAGATGCCGGCCAAGATCCTAGAGAACCAGGGAATTCCTTTGCGGATCAAGAAAGAAGAAACCATACTGGCTGAGTCGCAGATGATAGTTGACACAGGGTTGACTCTAAAGATTCCAGAGTTGTTGTATGAAGAAGTTGGAAGCCCCTGGAAGAAGTCCAGAGTGGAGCCTTGGGTGTCTCCTGGGATAATTATTCTGGGCCATGGAGAAATATGAGTTTTCTTGGCAAATTTAAGTGAAAAACTGATGAAGTTTAAGAAAAATCAAATCATTGCATTTATTCTCTTAATACTGACAGCAGAATTGAGACGATTCCATGATTTTGGATCTCTTGAGGAAATGGGATTACCAGCCTGAGTGGCCAAAAGCTTCAACTTATTAGTTGATTGAGAGCAGCTCACAGATCTGCTGGAAGGGCAGAAGGAGGAGGTGCTCGAATTATTTGAGAGATATTGGGAAATATTTGCGCAGAACGATCACGATTTAGGATGCGCGCAAGGTGTAATTCACAAAGTTGACACCAGAGAAAATTTACTGATAAGAATGAGACCAATCTGATTATTGAAAGCCACCAAAGCGGTAGTCTCTCTTTCTGCTAAGCATCACTTTTCAAAAATCAATTCAGTCTGAAATTTAGCTCCACTAAAGAGATTTACGAAAACTATTAGCAAATATGGCCGGAAACCCCGCAAAAGAACCCGCAGGCTATGCCAAACGAGCCAGCACCACCCCCAAACGAAGCAACCCTCGGTTACCCACCTCAGGGTCAACCAGAATCACCCACTCTCAAGCAGCAGCCATGAAAGCAGGCACCACCCCCCAACCTGGAGCTACTTCAACTAGCGCCAGTTCACCTGATCGCACTTCTGCAACCTGCAAGCCTAACAGCTCTGTGTGCGCTGCCTTTCACCAACCCTCTGGGCCCCCTCCAACCAAGGATGCCAACACACACTGTTTTAATGGCGCCTGCTCAGTTGAATGCAACTCAGCCATCCAGGCATTCACCTCCCCCATTGTATCAGCTAATTCAGCCCCATCTATTATTGCTGACGCCGTGTTTCTGGCTCCCTCCATGAGGGGCGATACCCAGCTACCTGGTCCCCAAACCCTCAGATGTAAGGTGGATTAGCCGCACATTCTGGTTCACTAAGCACCAAATTGGGACAATCTACTCTTTCCAATGAGGATTCAAATGGTTCAGATTTTCGGAACTTCACACCAGTTTCAATCTCACCCGTCCCATTTAAACCCCATAATTGGCACTTCTCAAGTTGGCACTTTATCTCCATATTCTGAAAACGACCAATTCACCAATCAGCCAGTGAGTTTTGCCCACGAAATCACAGCAAATACTGGGCTGAATTTACCCAAATAGATTGGGATGGTGATGAAACATCGCCCTCCTCCCAATTGGCTAGAGTTAATTCTAATCTGGATGGGCTCCCCAATTTAGCGAGGCCCAACAATCCGCCCCTCAATTTAATATGACGCCAGCAACTGCTGTAACATTCCAGCAACAAGGGAACTCCACAAACTTGTTCAAACCACCAGCTCACACTTGACCTGAGATTGCAGCCCAAAGCAAACACAAACGTACCAAAGGAGCCACTTGGGCGTGGCAAAAACCTCTGGCACCAACGCTACCCAAAGCTGATTCCCGTGAAGTGGCATTTATTGCTGATGTTAAGAAGAAATGGGCTGAAACTAGAGCGCAAAAAGCTCTACCTCGCTCAACCCTCTCCCACGCAATTTGCCTTTATTATGGGCATAACCCTGTTGAATTCTATACAGAGGATTACTTCTCATACTTTGCAGCGATTGCGGAGACATTCCCAATTAACACCACCATCCATGAATCAGTGGAGGGCCACTACATCGATGTGGGCTTCACTGAAGCTGCCCTTGCTGACCATGCTGCCACCCTCCAGGTCATTATTCCACGTGGATCTCTTCGCATCTCCTGCACACGCTCTCACCTGGAGAAAATTTCATGGGTTACTTTTTCCAACCTACCAACGACTGTTGATCTTGAGTCTCTTAAACTGGCGCTCCATCGTGGTTTAATGGAGTTTGGGTCTGTTCTTTCAGTGGACTTTAGCGTCCCCTCTTACTATGCTCCCACTCAAAGAGCTCGCACTGCTAGGGCGTCGTTCATCCCCTCCCCCACTGAATCCCGTAACATTGAGGTTATTCCTCGTGTGGCGGTAGTTGGGGCATGCCCTGAGATCTTTTTGTCGACCCTGATCAGGCGCGCCCCCGGTGTTCATGGTGTAACTCCCTTGGACACTTGTATAGTGGCTGCACAGCTCGAAAACAAGCCCTCTTAGCCACCACCCAGGGGCCTAAACCAGGCCAAAACGATCCCACGTGGCTGCAGCAGCAATTCCACAACCCAAACAATGGGTTCCCGTTCAAGACCTGTCCCCTGAGGCCTTACGCCTAGCAGTTGAAAAAGCTAACCCCACTATTGGTATGGGATACCTTCACGCTCATGTCCCCCTTCCAATGGGCACCCCCTCCAATCTCCCAGAGTCAACTCCCTCTCTCACCAAGCGCAAGGCATCTCCCACAGGGTGCCCCTCGTCAGCCACCTCCACTCAGGGCTCCGCGGCACCCCCACCAACCTCCACCAGCGATCTATCGCATCAACCCTCAGCTCCCAATGGAGCTATGCCCACCAGCATGGACTGGCAACTCGCGGCCTGCGGTAGAAGTGCCACCTCAAAGAGTCCTACCCCAACCCCACAGTCCATTTCGCGCGGATCCTTTGCAGTGTTGGAGGAAGTGAATATGGACTCAGACTCATCAAATGAGGACACCGCGGAGGTCACCATTGAGCACCCTCAGGTCCTTCCCCTGCAAAGGAGCGGGGGCAGCATCCTAGGCTGGCTTACTGGGTCCTCCGCCCCCCACCCTCTCCTTCCCCTCAGAACCCTCGACGCTCCTCACGGATTGCAGCTAATAGTCAAGCTAAAGGACTCAAAACTAGCCGCCTCACTGCAGCAGGTTTAAGCGCTGGCAACCCCCCCAGGACATGGAGGGTAACAGCTATGAGTCCCCATGGCAGCACCCTAGCCCTGCAATCCATCAACGCAAATGGGTTGCGGGACTTTAAGCGGAGAGCCCGCCTCCTCTGGAACTTCAGGTCAGCACAAATTGACATCGCTGCTGTCCAGGAGCCCCATATCCTCCCCCACGAACAAGCTGCATGGAATGAACAGTTTGGAGGCAACTCCTTCTGGAAAAACCATGCCGCCCTTATTGTTTTGAATCCCCGGGTTAAAACCCATTCTTTTTCACAATATCTAGGTGGCCGCCTCATACTGGCCAAACTCACCACTCCTGACTTCTCCTTCTTCGCTGCAAGCATCTACCTGCCTAATGTAGGTCAGAGCAAAGTCGGCTCTTAGAAGAGCCCGTCCAACTCAATCTCCCACGAAATATAGTCCTCTTAGGAGATTTCAACACAACCATAAGTCGCGTCCATGACTCTTACCCCCCTGCAGCAAAGGAACGCCCTGGATCAAGTCGCCTCCAGGATTTCCTTCACCTGAGTGGCTTTATAGATGCGCTTACACCCTCCGCGTCTGGCCTAGGTTGCATGACTAGGATCCAGTATGATGGAGGAGCTTTCCAGTCAGCGTCACGCATAGATATGGCACTGATTGGCCCCCTGCTAATTGGCCGCGTCTCCTCTCGCATCTCTTGTGACAACCATCTGAGTGATCACAGGTCACTCACCGTTGTCCTCACCACCACACTTAGACCGTCGCGTAGGTTCTGCCTAGGGTTGCCCCAGCTCTTCTCAACAACCCCTTCACTAAGGAGAAGCTGTATATGACCATCCGGGAGAGACTCTCACCTCCCCCCACCCCACCTTCTTGACCACAAGGCTAGATGGGCGGTGACCAAGGAGGGCATCACCCGCGTTGCTTACAACTGTGCCAAAGCCCAGATGACTGCAGCTCGCGCCAGAGTCAAAAGGGAAGCCAGAATCAGACATCTGGAGCGAAACTGCCAGCCTTCGCCCTCTCCCAGATGGTTGAAGACTGGGAAGCGGCGCAGGAAGCACTCCGCTTGGAGCTCACACTGTAGGAAGAACGGGCAGCAAACTTTACAACATCTCGTTACTATGCTCAACGGGAACGCCCCACCCGCTTCTTCTTTCAGAAACAGAAAGCCCAGTCAACAGCGCAGGATATTACTAAACTGAAGATTGGCACTACAACCACTTCAGATAAGGAGGAAATCACGCAGGAACTACACCGCTTCTACTCCAGCCTCTTCCATGCCACCCAGGTGGACCCATTGGACATCCAAGACTTCCTGTGGCGGGCTCCAGAGCCGCCCATCGACCCACGGGCTGATGAGGCTCTACTGGCGCCTATTTCCATCCAGGAGGTGATGGAAACCCTTCTGAAATCCCCACGGCTTAAAGCCCCAGGCCCAGATGGAATACCCTTCGAGGTGTACCTTCTGGAACCTGCAGTGTTAGCCAGAATCCTCCGCGACCTCTTCGCTGCACTCTTGGTAAATGGCGAGGTCCTCCCCGACTCCAGAGGCTCAATCACGACCCTCATTCACAAGAAGTCAGACCGTGAAAACCTGGCGAACTGGCGCCTCATAGCGTTGATCAACACAGACCACAAGCTCTTCACGAAGCTTCTGGCCAACCGCATCACCAAATGGGTGTCACCTCGCCTCTCCCCATCCCAGCACGGTTTTATTCCGGGGAGGTCGTTATGGGACAACTATAATGATCTTCACGTGACTTTGACTGCTAACTCTCGTAAGGTGAATGGCTTTGTGGCTCTCCTGGATATGGAGAAAGCATATGATCGGGTAGCCTGGAAGTATATTGATGCTTCCCTGGCCCGCTTCCATCTCCCACCCGCAGCTAAGCGCTGGATATCAGCGCTCTATGACCAGGTCCACACCAGAGTCCTGGCGCCAATGGGTTTTACAGTGGCAGTACCAGTTGGACAAGGTCTCCGGCAAGGGGACCCCCTGAGCCCTATCCTTTTTAACATCACCCTTGACCCCCTCTTGGCCTCCTTACAGGACAAGCTAACAGGGATTCTGGTCCCAGGTAAAGCCCCACACGCACCATGACATTTGCAGATGACACTGCCATTGCATTTGGCTGCCCTGGGAGGGTCGTCTGGACCGAAGGGACAAAT